>VCCN01004626.1:8175306-8196135 GCA_006491835.1 Architeuthis dux | reverse complement strand
GCCAGTTCAATGTATTAGGTATACATAGTGACCTACTTTACGTCAGGTCAATACATATTTACCGATTTCTTTTTGGTACAAAATTGGAGAACTTGTGTTCGAGTCCGTCGACGGTCATCCCGGGTTTGATAAATCTTCACTGTCTTCTTCTGGATACATGTTTTTCGGAAGTTTTTAAAAATAAAGAGAGGTATCTACAGTTGTAATAAAGTGAACACAATTTTGGAGTTGGCATAACGGTTAACAGCACGGAGAATGAAATTAGCGAATCGAGTTAAAACTCAGTTTGCGTCCACTTTGCACTAATACACTTGGGAGAGCATGAATCCACTTCTCTCCCTGCTATGGGTAAAATAGCAGAACAGTTGGAGCCCTTTTCCCTGTAAGGCAGTCGATCTAGCACCCCGGTCTCGTAAACATGTGTTGGGCTCATATAACTACGACGCAGTGGAAGTAATCGTGCATGGATCCGCCCCAAAAGTTATCACTTCTTCTTTAGCGTATTGACCACCCTTCCACAGAATTTCATTGGAATTAATTGAGAACTTTTGGAGATATAGATAGTGTGGACAGACATGGACTTTTGGCGATATTATGTGGTGTGGACATACAATTACGACGAAGGGTAGGTAATTGAGCATGGATCCGCCCCCAAATTCAATCACTTCTTCTTCTTCTTCTTCTTCTTCTTCTTCTTCTTCTTCTTCTTCTTCTTCTTCTTCTTCTTCCACCCTTCCACAAAATGACAGAGGCAGTGAAACAGCAGTTCAAAATCAATCATCGTCAATTTAAACGATGGACAAATCTTAGAGATATCATGAAATAAAGAATAAGCTCTAGGTGAGACTCAAACTCATATCCCTATACTCCCAGGAAAGTTGCCTATATATGGCAACTGCTCGACCGATTGAGTAAACGCTCTAGTAGCTCAATCGGTAGAGAAGTTGCTGTACCTAAGGTGAATAGATTCGAGTTCTGACTTAAAGCTTATTCTTTATTTCCGATTTGTGTTGTTTACACGTACAACTAAAAAATTACATTGACAAGTGCTGAAGCTTTTCATTACTATAAAAAGAAAAGTACTTATTTAACCGCCTCCTCACGAGGGCGGGGTGTGACACAAGGTCGGTTTAACGGGGGGGGGGGTCACACGCATACGTGTGGGCAAGGACAAACATTGCCCTGTCTCCGCAACCAGTATCACCTAGGCGCCAGAAATGTCCTTCTGACCCTCCCCTTATAGCGCAATGGGGAGGTGCTGCCCCGAGATCGGAATCCCCAGGACTAGACACGCCTTGTTTATGCTGCGTTCCGCCTGAAGACGAGAACACGACAGAACAGATACTACACTAGCATCCCAGTCAGGACACCGATATATAAAAAGTATAAATGAATATTTTTTTAAGTAAAGAGCGGGAAAGTCTCGTGGCCGAGATAGGTGTGTATTTCCCACCAGCGCCAGTTCGAACCCAGTCAAAAGTTAGAATTTCCAATGCTGATTTTCAAGCCAGCAAAATCCTCTCAGTTTGAAATCTCACTGTCTTCAATTTGGTCTTAGGCAAGACTAAGTTAAGCTTAGTAAAATATCTACTAAGAGAAGAATTCAACAACAGTAAGCCTTTGTTCTTGTTACATGTGGATGTCCCATCATATTACCTTCACCTTAACACGTACTGAATATGCCGTATTAAAAATGACCATGTGCTACATTTATCCTCGGGTGGGGGCAAATAAATACCTACATATATCCAGTATAACTTATCGAAGGTGGTCTCGATTGGACGTCACGTGACGTCACGTACATGTGTGATCTGTCGAAAATTTATGAAGCGAAACATTAACAATATAATTTATGTATTTACTTTTTTTTTCTTTCATGAATTCTCTTATTTTTATTTATGCACCGTTTTTAACTTTGAGCGTGCGCGAGTGTGAAATTTTCACTCTCATACCCATTACGTGACGTCAGCAGAATTTCAATCGCGACCACTTTTGCTAAGTTATACCCATATATCCAGTTACGGTAATCTCATGAATAAGCCAAGCTTTGTCTGGCACAAGGTCAATTATTTAGGGAAGACCTCTTCTTTATTTAAGTTTTAAAACATTTATAAAAATTATTTTTTTTAAAGAGCTTTTCCTTCCCTTTTCTAAATTAAAAATGTTAAATCTCTCCGCTTTCAGTTCACTTATCAGCCACCATAACCAACTAAATCTACAAATGCTAAGTCCGCATTAAACCACATCACTAATCTGACTGCAGTGGTTTAACTACTTTATCTCTTCCTTCTTTTAGAATAACACGGAATTGTTATCAGGAGAAAAAGATCTAACACCAGGAAATCCTATAATGACATTGTGAAGAAAAAAATGCATTTAGAGTCGGTATCCGGTTCAGAAAAATAAAACATAAGTATTCGGAAAATAAGAGTCCAGTTTAGCATTATAGTTACATACACTGTAAATGTAAAGCGAACCCACGCTAAAACCATTAAAAAAAATGTTATTCTCAAAATTGACTAAAGAAACGAAGTGGTTGAAGAAAGCACATAAATCTACTTAAGGATTGGTATTATCCGAATCTTAACCGTTAAAACTGGTTTGGTTGGAATTACAAAAAAATGAATAGCTGGATTGTATAAATAGACAAATAATAATAATTAATTCTTGTTGTTGTGGTCTGTGTAGTTAGTAGAGGCGCGTAAAGCACATGTTAATGGTCACTGGACTAGAAATAACCAACACGTCCTTCACATAAAAGAAAGGCTTGTCCGACCTTGACTGTTATTGATTTATATTTACAGACAAACCAGGACTAACCTTCCTCAAATCCATGACTGACTGTTTGGTGTTGTTGTTACCTTATAACAAACACCAAGGATTCATTGCAAGGTCAAGGTCGAAGAAGAAACGAACGACCTTCCCCTTTCTTTAAATTCATATCTCAAATCATTTTCAACTTGAGAGATGTTTCTTTCATTCAATCATTCATCCATTCAATCTTTTTTGATGGTATATCTTTTTCCTTTGCTTTTTTGCACACATTTATTTTATCTAGTTACATCGTTTTTCGAATTCCGAATAACGATTTTAAAGCGAAAATAATAGATTTTTGTAGATCCCTCCTCCCCCACCCTGTTCTGGGAAGTGTTTCTCACAACTTTCTGTGATGAGAACATCGTCGAAGTTAAACTTGAACGAATAAATAAATAAATTAAGTAATAAGTAAAGTTACTTTTTACTTTTAACCGATGCAAATTGTTCTCAGCAGATGTTACGAAACAAAAATAACGGTCGAGGGAAAAATCAATTTGAAAACAAAACACTTTCTCTTCAAATATTGTGCAGCCGGAAGAAAGAAAAACAAAACTAAAACGATGGTCAAAAATATGTATCAAATAAATAAACAAAATATACGTTTTCTCTTAGAAAAACAATGAAAAATGTTTTCCAAAAAAGTTATTTTTTACAGATCATTTTCTTTTTTTTTAATACCAACTTTCATTTACTTCATTTTGCAAAACTTGACAACACGTTTTCACATAAACAGCGTTTACTACCTCTGTTCCATAGTTGTTACATTTAGTAGTAATTCTTTCACATGCAAATGTAAAAATATTATGGGACAGGGGAATGTGTGACTCTATCTATCTATCGCAGTCTGTTCATATCTATCTATCTATCTATCTATCTATCTATCTATCGCAGTATGTTGACATCTATCTATCGATCTATGTCGTTCTGTTCATATCTATCTATCTATCTATCTATCTATCTATCTATCTATCTATCTATCTATCTCAGTCTGTTCATATCTATCTATCTATCTATCTATCTATCGCAGTCTGTTCATATCTATCTATCTATCTATCTATCTATCTATCTATCTATCTATCCATCTATATATCTATCGCAGTCTGTTCATATCTATCTATCTATCTATCTATCTATCTATCTATCTATCTATCTATCTATCGCAGTATGTTCATATCTATCTATCGATCTATGTCATTCTGTTCATATCTATCTATCTATCTATCTATCTATCTATCTATCTATCTATCTATCTATCTATCTATCTATCTATCTATCTCAGTATATTCATCCCCCTCTCTCTGCTTATTCATATCACACACACACACAGACAAAAGGCTGCATAGAAGCACACAGACACATCATACATACACACATTTAATTTTGCACTGGTCGTTATATTGTACCTGTGTGCATGTGAGGCGTACGGGCCAGTGACAGAGGGGGCAAGTGCCATCCTCCCATTCGGGCAAAGCCATGTCACATTTTGGGCAAAAAGGTCCTCTGTTCTTCTTTACCAAAGAGTTCTCATACGCCTATGTACGTGTCGTACCGCGGGGCTATTTGGCACTCTTTTTTTTGGTTTTTTTCTTACAAGAACTGGTACTTATAACCTATTACTGAAATGTTATCATTTATACATCAAACTGTATTACTACCTAAGGCCCTCCAATGGTAGTATGAAAAAAAATATGAATGAGCTTTACATATAAAAAAATGACTGACAAAAACCAGTGCCAAATAACCATGCCTTTGGGGCTATTTGGCACTCTACCTAAAAACTCCAATTAAATTGTACTTGTGCTCATACCATTATATATAAATAACAATAGTATTATCATGTTGGATTGATATGAAACTTGGCCCAGACCTTCGGGCGAACTACGCTCATATTTCTCTTCCTCCCCCCTCTTGCTACTACTACCACAACTAGTAATGCTAAATATGGGCTACGTCCCTGGAAGAAAATGGCTTCCATCACACCACCCACCCACATTTCCAAACTACCCAAGCACGAGAACTTTTTGTATCAATCATACATTCATGATGATGTCCTGTTATGGACGAAATGTTGGAATAAATACATCTCCTGCACCACGTGACTTCCAACCTTTTTTCATGAGTGTGTGTGTATGTGTGTGTGTGTGTGTTACGCTGAATCTGCGAAATTTCCTAATTAGCAAATAAAACTACCTATTTACTTATTTTTTTAAAAACATTTTTAATTTAATTTTGGTTAGCTATATAAACTTGTGATTGTTAAATTAGTTGTTTTTATTCTTTGTTTTGATTAAATAAACTTTTGATCAAATTAAAACTACGTATTTATTTATTTTTCAAAAAATAAATAAATAAACATATATATATATATCTCCAATGGAAGAAAGAAAGCGGAACTCGATTCCCCCTCTCTCTATATATATATATAATATATAAAGAGAGAAAGAGAAAGTGGAAGGGAGAAAGTTTTTTTAATTTTAAGCGATTGATTTACAAAATATAGTTATTATTTGAATAATTATGAAAATTATTCTGAAAATAACGCAGTAAATTTTAAAATATGTATTAGTTTTATATTTAAAAAAGATTTTTTTATAGAATGGCTTAAATTTTCAAAAAGTAAACATAAAAACCCCTGACGCAACAACTAAACAGATCATTTTTTTAAAACCCGCAGGAAACAAAATTGTAAAATATAAAAAATACATTTTCTTTTTGAATTTAAATGAAAAATTAATACAAAACTCATAAATAAATAAATGTCAAGGTTGAAAATAATAGTCTTTTGGTAGCAAATTTGGGTCAAGACGCTACCTTGACCAATGAAGAATTAAAACAATTTTTTAAAACGGCCAAAAATAAAATAAAGTTTTTGGTTTTAAAATATTTCGTAAATTTTCTTTTCTGAAATAAAATAAAAATAAATACCTAAATAAATGAATACATATCCAGGTATAAAGTTCTTTTAAAACTAGATTTTGGTTAACATGGCACCAACGCGACCTTGACCGATGAAGAATAACATAAATGGTTAAAAATAACATTTGAAAAGATTCTTGGTTTTAAAATATGTTGCAAATTAAATTTTCTTTAAAATCAATGAAAAAGTAAAATAAGAAAACCCTAAAGTCCCGGTAAAAACAAATAGTCTTTTACTAGATTTTGGTCAAGATGGCACCAACGCGACCTTGACCGATGAAGAATTAAAAATAAATGGTCAAAAATAAAATAAAAACTAAAAATTAAAAAAGATTTTGTTTTTCTTACCTTAACCCCGATGATATGTTGGCCTCTTTGGTTGGACTTATTTTGAAACGCGTAGCTGACCAACCAGGGTATCTATTTTATAAGTCAAAGGCGAAAGTAAAGGAAGATTCGTCAGTTTGCTTAACCAAACTGTGAAACCAAAATGAATATATATCATCAATGATCAGGAAAGAGAGGGAAAGAGGCAGAGAGCTTAAGAGAGCGTTTTTTTAATGAAGGGGAGGAGTTGAAGATAGAAATGAGGTTTGATAGAGAGGGGGAAAGAAAAGAGGAGTGGTAGAAAAGAGTGAATGCTTAGTAATAAAAAGGAGTGGGCGATTAACTGGATTTGATAGAGAGTGAAAAAGGCGGAGTGGAAGGCAGAGAGAAAAGAGATGAAGGAAAGGAATGAAATGGAGGGGGTTAAGAAATGGAAAGAGAACCAGAAAAGTGTTTGATAGAGAGGAAGGAAGAGAGGGATAAGATGTACGAGACAAAAGTAGTTTTGGTAGATCGGGGGAAAATAACGAGAATAAAGAATAAAGAGAGGGTTAAAGAGAGGAAGTAAGAAATAGAGGGAGGGTTTTATGAGCAAGAGAGGCAGAGAAGTGGAGTCGTTTCAAAAAAAGAGAACAGATTAAAAAAATGAAAAGAAAATGACAAGGACAAAGATGGAGTAGGGCTGAAAAGAGACAGGTGTTAAACAGAGAAGAAAGAAACAGAAAAGAGAAGATAGAGTGAGAAATAAAGGGAAGGAGAAATAGAGAAATATTCAAAGTTGCGTTCATAATTTCTAAAAAAAAAGATAGCGTTTCACGGTTTCATTTATTCAAATTTAAAAAAATAAATAATTGAATTAACGAATAATGAATACAAATAAAATTGGGTAATTGTTTGGAAACGTTTTTGCTATATTATGCAAGGGAGACAACCAAGATAGATGCTATACATGATTGGCTGCTGCTGTTAAACTTAAGGAACAAATGAAAGCAGAAAACTCTGAACATTTGAAACTGTATTTTATGTTATTTTATTATTTTATATGGAGATGTTGAAAATGGACTAAACAGCCGTAGACATCAGAAGACATACACCAAGACGGAACTATGTTCATAAAAATGTTAATTTTAAGATCTTTAAGTATTTTGAAGTTTTAGAATTTTAATATTTATAACGTCTAGAACACTGAAATTGAAACGAACCTATTCCAAACAAGTATCTTAAATTGGACCTACTGGCACCAGTGGTCGGGGTTCAAGTCCAGTTAAAAGCTAGCATTTCAAACGCTGATTTTTAAGGCAAGCGGGGGCCACCCCACTTGAAAGACTGGCGCTACATAACCTTCTATTCTGTTTAAGTTTAGTAGTACACTGCAAACCTGAGACGTGTGTATATTCTAATAAGCGTCAGTGGTCGGTGTTCGAATTCTGCTGATTTTCAAGGTAAGGTCGGGTGCATCTCCAACACAGACACTTGGAAGATTGGCGCAACACAATCTTTCTAATCTCTATATCCTTTATTTGATTTTGTACTGTACTACTAAACTTAAATAAATCAGTAAATAAAATAAAATAAAATAAAATAAACAAATACAGGTTTCGCTTCGTGGCCAAAATATTTGCGTATTTTCCACCGGCTCCAGGGTTTGGTGTTCGAACCCAGTTAAAAGGCAAAATTCTGAATGCTGATCTGATGCAACACAATCTTTCTAACACAATTTCCTTAAATATAGCCTTGCGGCAGACTAACCTAAAGCTATGAAAATAATTGATATGTGTGTGTAAATCAGTATTACTATCTCTGTCCCATATAACAGCTGTTATATTTGCTTTTAAATTGCATACACTAAACGTAACAACTATTATGGGACGTAGTAATAAAATAAATACAAACTTACAGTGAGATAAATCTACCATATATTTTAAATTATACATCAGTCCCATAATAATTGTTACATTTCATTTAGTGTATGAAATGTATATGCAAATGTAACAACTATTATGAGACAAACAGGGGTAGTGTTATTGGGAGAAAGGACCCACCTGAAAACAAGGGTGCTGGCGTGTTGTACTCGCAAGATGTTGATCGTATGTTCCATCCTGACTACCGGGGGTGGGGTGCTTCATTTTGTCATATCATTTTTAAAGGTGTTGTTACACTGCGAATATATTTGTTTTTATTCCCAAAACAACTCAGTTGCAATATGGTGTAAATGGTTAGCAAGCTTCTTTCGCACAGGGTTACTACTACTACTACTACTACTACTACTACTACTACTACTACTACTACTACTACTACTACTACTACTACTACTACTACTGTGTGAGTAGTGAGTTCGATCCTCACTGGGTACCACCAGGCCCTCCGAGAGGAATCTTATACGGGAAGGCGGTGTAAAGCTGTTTTCGGCCCCCAACCCACGCACACACACTGCAGAAATATACTTGTCCTTTCTTAGCCCTCATGTTTTCGTCTCTATCCAAGGAATGCTCGGCCCCCTTGGCCCTCAGGGACCTGTGCGGTGCATTTGCACCTCCTCTCAGAAGCCCTGGGTGCCCCATGCTTGTGGCACGTACTTTCGTCGGAAACACAAAATATACACGCCACACACACCACTCCACATGTGATGTGTGTGCATGTGTGTGCACGTGTGGTTATGAGATATGGTGTAGTGGCATGTGTGTACGTGGTATGCGTAATGTGTGTCCACGTGTATAAGTGGCATGTGTGCATATGGGTAGGTGTGTGCATATGTGGCCTGGCCTGTGTGTGTACGTGAGTATGTGGCATGTGTATATGCGCGTATGTATGTATATATGTGTGTGCCTATGCGGCATGTGTGTATGTGATATGTAAGTGCATGTGCGTATGTGCGTGTTTTTGGCGTGTATATATTTGATGTGTATGTATTTGATGTGTATGTATTTGATGTGTATGTATTTGATGTGTGTATGCAGGGCCGCAGCGAGGGTTTCATGCACCCTGCGAAATGCACGGTGCATGATGCACCCTCCCAGACGATACTTAAAATTTGCGTTCCCGGTTGCTTTTTCTCCTGATGAATGGTCAGTATTGCGCGCCTCTGAGGTCTACGCCTTAGGCGACTGCCTACTTTGACCTAGTGCCTGTCCTGTGTGTATTTTGCATTTTCGATGAAAGGTCGTGGTACCATAACTTTTAACAAAACAACAATTTTGTTGCAACAAAGCCTTTACTTCAGAAGAAAGATATTAGCATAAATTATGTGATTTTCCCTATAAACGACAGCTGTGTATCGCGTTTTATTTTGTTATTTTGTTCATAATTTGATGAAAGAGGGAAGTGTAAGAAAAAGAAAAAGAAATTGTTGTTATGTTATAATAAAAGATAAGTAAAATTAATGAAGAAAACAAAGAAGAAGAAAAAACCTAAATGTGAGTTAGGTTATGTGGGCTGCCGGTAAATGACCGCGACCAGCTCTGTTGTTTGTATGGATCATCATAACATAATGCCATGAAAAAATCATGGGCGTGCCGCATATGGCTGTGGTTCCTAAACTTTTTCAAATCACGGCGCCCTTTAGTGCATAAGGATTTTTTCACGGTGTAGAACATACTGAACCGTTGCATTTACGTTCATGTGGTTAGTTAGTTAGTTACGTAAAATAAAAAACAATGAATCATGTAATTTAAATTCATTAAAACGTTATTTATTTTACACTTTTTGTAATGATTACTAGTGCGATGGGTGCGCACCGTAGCCGGATGTTCAACAGTTTTTTTTTTAAATCTTTGGATCAAACACTAAGAGGAAATCACTGGCGTATTGGAACTCTTTTGAGCGCTTGATTTGCCCGGAATTTTACTCAAATAAAAAACACAATTACTAATTTCCAATAATAAAAGTCTTTTTAAAATCAATCGACGATACACAGTTTGAGTTAGTACAAATCACACAACATGCAACTTAAGAGAAATGTTGTTTTTCTGCCTTTCCCTAAGCAAATAAATATCAATTCCTCACTGTTTTGTCTGAATTTGATGAATCCAGAATTGTAAATGGCCAGGAGGGTCAATTCAATGAGGAGCGATATATATGCCTTCCTGCTTCACATGAATAAAGAAAGAAGCTATTGAAACTGCTTGTGCTGCTGCTAGATGCGTTCAAACAACAACCACAACAACAACAACAAAAATCTCCCTTCTTTTCCTTCCACAACTACAGTCTAAATAGTCGTCATCAATGCCTATGACTGACGCCTGTTGCTTCGTAGTTGCGGGTGAGGTAGTTCTTTTTACCTCTGGCAGTGGCAGGGTTTAGAAGGTGCAGCAGATGAATGAAACGATATCGGCGAGCGACTATAGGGTCTGCTAAAAAAGGGTTATAGCAGATGGGAACAGGATGGTTAAAGGACGAGTTTTCTTTTTTTACTTTTCCCTTTGTCAATTCTAGTGCAAAGTTGGGAAGTTTCCCTTTTCATCAAATCTCATTAAATGTTGGAAGCAGTGTTGCCAACTCAAAAAATATTTTCGCGCTAGTTTGACTGACAAAAAGCGCTAAATTCTTTTTTAAATAGCAAAAAATGGCCCAAAACCGCCTAAAATACGCTAAAAATGGCCGAAAATAGCCAGAAATGGCCCCAAACGGCCAGAAATATTTAAGCGCAAACGCGCTAATTTAGCGCTTTTTTGCAGTAGCAAAACAAGAGACGCGCTGAATTTAGCGCTAAACGCGCTAAAACGGCAACACTGGTTGGAAGGTGGCCTCTGGAGCCCCCCCCCCATCTCTAGCTACGCCACTGGGTTGGCCTGTTGCTTCGTAGTTATGAGGAAGTTCTGTTTCCCGGCAGAGGTCAGTGTCTGAAACCAGGTAAAAACACAGGGTACAAGTTAAGTGTAGTCCCTAAAGAGAAGTGTGGTCTCTCCTACAGAGCTAATAGTATTGCTTTATTTTCGCATCTCCTACTCCAAAGAGCGTGCTCCCAAGAAATCACCTATCCATAACCCTACCTCTACCCCTAAAGTGGTACAACAGGAATGTCGGCAATCAATTCTTGTTGCACATTTCTCAATGGTATATTACGCATTGAATTGTATTAAAATAAATGGTGCAACTTAGCGATTGTGGTCCCGATTGGAATTCTAAGTGTGAAAATTTCACACCAGCGCACACTCGATGTTAAAAATAGTGCATAAATAAAAAGAAATAAGAGAATTCATGAAAAAGAAACAGAAGTAAATACATAAATTATATTCTTATTGTTTTAAATAAATTAAATTGTTTTGCTTCACTTCATAAATCTTCGACAGATCACATATATGAATTCCAATCGGGACGACTTTCTTTAAGTTATACTAAAGAAAGAAGCTATCGAAACTGCTTGTGCTGCTGCTGCTAGATGTGTTCAAGCAACAAAAATAATCCCTCTCTTTCCTAACCGTCATATATTTAATAGGACAATACTATATGTCAACGCATTGTCATATATCCTATATTAACTCTTAAATGTCATATATTCCGATAACTTGTCATATATTAACTTGTAAATGTACTATATTATGATATACATCATCTATTCTTACTAATTTGCTAATCTTATTATTTTTTGCACATTTGGTGATTTTGTTTTTTCAGGAATCATGGAGTCAAATTCAGATAATGAGAAATATTCAACACCAAGGAAACAACAGAAGAGGCTGTCAAGATTTAAACAAGGATGGGAGTAAAGTGGAGGCTTGGCTTGAACCAGTGTCAGGAAATGCGATCAGTGCTTACTGTAATGCCTGCAGAAGCATATTCAGTATTGCGATCTCTGGTTTATGCCAAGTGCATCAACATGAAAAGACGGAAACACATAAGAATAATGTAGCTTGTATTAATTTTCCACAACACCAATCATAACCACACCTGCAATAAATTGGATTGTATTACAAAGTTGGCAAAAACAATGATTAGAGACTACACTACTGCAACAGTTAGGCATTGTGGAAGAACACAAACGGAAGCTGTGACAGTTAATAATGTATTAGGACCAAAAGCTCTGGAATGGGTGTAGTCCAGTAGAATCATACCTGCCAAAGTTTAGAAATTCTCAGGGGGTGGATTTCCTAAAAAATTCCCCCACTACTACCACCATGGGGGCAAAGAAAATGTGCAATTCTACAAGCTCTAAAACAGCTATTTCAATGTATTGGAAACCTATCTTAACATAATTTTAAACCAAGATAGTCAACAAAATGCATGAGACTTGGTAGGTCTGCAGATAGGAGGGAAAACATTTTTACAGGCATATTCTTTTCAATGCGGGAGTTTCGTACAAATTCATTACATGCAGGTGTGGGGTGGGGGGAGACAGCACTTGGCTTCAAAATGCGACATACAGGAGACTTGGTGGATCTGTAGAGTTAGGAAATGACCGTAAGCAAATTTGCATAAAGATGAAAATCGGTTTATAGTTAGAGGAAATGATATAAAAGAACATATCAAAAGTCCTCCAAAATGAGCAAACGTGATTAGCCTAATAGTGGAGTATGCAGGTGAGATATGCGTGCCTAAGACAAGATACATACCCTATATATGGGGGTGCAACAGGAGTTCTCAATGGATTTATATGGTAAGGTGTGCAATAGGATAAGGAAGAACTGATTAAATATTGAGGCGGATCCATGCATAATTACCTCCACTACGTCGTAGTTATATGTCCACACGACATAATATAGCCAAAATATCATGTCTGTCCACACGATATCTCCAGAAGTTCTCAATGGATTTCAATAGAATTTTGTGGAATGGTGGGCAATAGGCTACAAAGGAAGTCAATGCATTTTAGAACTGATCCATGCATTATTACTTCCCCTACATCGTAGTTATATGTTCACACCACATTATAAAATATAAAATTAGCTATACTACAGCTTATTAATATATTCTTTTTCAATTATTTTCGTGTTACGAGGTACCTCAATCAACAAAGCTTTTTGTTTAAAAATGGCAGTTTTTCTGATATGTTCACAATATTCTTAATTATTTAAGCGTGCTCTTAAATCTCTTTCAAAAACTAAAAAAACAAATTCAGGAATTTAAAGCATTTCTTAAGCCATTAACAGGACTCCCCCCCCCCAAAAGAGCGGGGCGCTTCCCTCCCTCCTCTCCCCGTCCTATATTTCTATTTCCAAAAGTTGGCAACTACAGGGCCCAACAATCCAACTTTGATGCGACACCCCTGCTATAAAGTTTCTGACCATGGACACCAGAAAACTGACATTGGCTAGATGGATTGGATTGTGAAAATTCAGTAGGAACAATCTTTTGACAATTGCCAAAATCGAAAAAGTTAGGGGTAGGGTAAACGTTATTGTCAATATTTCATGATCGCAAGACTCAATAGTAACAAATTACCAATCATTCTTTTTGTTAGAATGTCAGCTTTAAAATATTCTTCTTCTTTAACATGTAATAACATTTGATTGGATAACTTTTAGGGTCAGGAGAGGTCAAAAGGTCACAGAAAGCCGGTTGTGCCAAAAATCTAGGGCTTAAATCAAACACATTTCAAATTTGCTACATTGAGAGTTTTATTATGAAAATCATTGTGTATGAATATGTTCCTTACATCTCCCTGATGTTTTGGGGAAAGTTTGGTTAGGTTTGATAAAAATCATAACCCTGTATTTTTGAGTGCACATATAATAAATGTCATTATATCACAGCAGAATGATCTCAGACACCACCTGGAGTCTTATCTGGTCTCATATATCAGGTGTGGAATCCATACATGAGTGGCCGCGCACGATAAGTGCCCAACGAATTATTTTTTAAGTTGATATTTTCGTTATTTTTAGAGCTACAATCCTCAGTTTTAAAAAAAGTATTTTGAAGCTTGAACACTCTATGAATCATATTGCAGAATGTTCAAACTTGGATTCCACGCCTGCTGTGTGGGACCAGATAAAACTCCAGGTGATGTCTGAAATTATTCACAATATTATATCGTGTACACAATGCTACATACCCAGCTTCACGTTTTTGGCTGTAAATCTTTATGCTAAACAGATACAATTTGACAAATACCCTGTTAGAAGGCTGATGAAATTATCCTTCCAACGATGTGTATATGTATATACCTCCACCAAGAACTAATTCCACAATCCATAGACTTTGGACCATGTACTTGTAATTTCCTTGCAAAATGCTACATACCTAGATTCCCGTGACTGTAACTTTTCATGCTCGACCGATACAAATTGACAGTATACACTGTTGGAAAGCCGATGAAATTCTCTTTTCAATGATATATAATGTCAATTTATTTACGTTTTTTCCAGGTTGAACTTATTTTGCTTAAAATTCTATAGGACTATATCGGTGTGAGCGCGAATGCAGACACCGAACTAATATTATTGAAATACCTTTTAGAATTTTCAAAACCTATCTTGCTAAAAACATACCTAGGTGTCCCATTGGTACACACATAAAACTTAATGGGGCTATGTCGTGTGGTTAGTGAGTTACGCTGTCACATTCAGAATCAATGGCATATCATTTAGCATAAAATTGCAATTTTGGCTCTGATTTTGAATGAGCTCTCCTGTAATAACCACAAAAAATGGTAAATGTCATACAGAATATTTGTAATCAGCACCCTTGAATTATCTTATTTCAACTGAATGACAAATTCTACTCTAAAATCGCCAATTCTTCCTTACCCCATTGCCGACCCTCCCATAAAAGAGTACTTTCGGAAATATTTTGTGGACTGACAAACAGAAGGAAAGACGGATAGACGGAATGACGGAAAGACGCGACCGAATACATATAAGAATGTTTTCAAGGAATACAAGTTCTTTCGAATTCTGTATTCCAAAACGTTATGAAGATCTACTTATAAAATACACCACGTCTAGTCGATATTTTTGTCTGTACCATTTTTCAAGTGAGATAATTATTAAATGCTAACTACTACGTATTTATTTCTTGCAAATGCGTAAAGAATCCGGGTTCATTCTGTTTGAATATAAAGAAGAAAATGCAGAGCAACACAATGTGTCCGATATTTTTTAAGTACAAGACAATTGCAAAATTATTTAAAAAATTACTATCATTTTTTTGACGGCATGGGTCAGGGCTCCGAGAGTCTGGGTCCAGGGGTCCAAAGGAAGCACGAGAGTTTCTTGGGTAGGCCACTTCTGGCTCTAAACATTTAACTTGGTTTCGGCTAAAATCCAATTTGACACTAAATAACAACACATACTCTTACACATCACAATCCCTTCATTAATACACATTTTCTAACCATGAAACATATAGACTTAAGCTGGCACCAAGGAAACGACACGTATCTTACCAAAGGGTGCATGCGAAGAATATTAGTAACACAAGGTTTTATCAACCCTCTTCTAGTAAATAGTTCCACTTGCAGACTAAGCAGTGAAGTGAGGAGAAGTTATTCATTTCAACATTGATAACTAAAATATCATTATTACTCTGTCATATATGCACCCTCTTCCATTCTTTCCTTTGTTCATTACATTGAAAGGGCGGGTGGCGTGGGAGAAGAATTTAAATTTCATTATTATTTGCTTCTAGTGGACAGCAATTTAGTGCAGGGCATTATGTCCAAAATGTTGCTCCAGCATGAAGATCATGTTACAAGCAATATCTCGCTGAAATATCAAAGTAAGTGTATAGCAGATGTGAAAAAAACATGTACAGACCAGAATTTATGAGGTCATCATTGGCAGTAATTTTTCATATGTATCACATAGTCGGGTACATTTATGAAAAAAACCTACCCCCAAAGATTGCTACAAAGGTTTCTCAGCGTTTTTTTAGGTGTGCTCAATAACATACTAAAAGTCTACCACAGTCTGACCACTGGTGAGGTATCATTTTCAAGATGGCTTCCAAGATGGCCGCCAAATCATTAAAATTCCCTCTATTCGTCCATTATTCATCTTGGACAAGTTTACCCAACGGTTTTTGCTGTATCAGGTGTGCGTAATAACATATCAAATGTCTACCACAGTATGGCCACTGGGAAGATATATGTTTCAAGATGGCTGTCAAATCATTCAATTCCCATTACTCATTCATTATTCATTCTATACAAGTAATTTTGGTGCCTAATCTTATGTTTTGAGGATCTAGGAATCCTTTTAGCATATTTAAATTATAGTGAAGTGATTACAATTACAAGAACAGTTCATAATTTCACATTTACGAGATCAAATGAAGGAATATCTGACAAATACAGATTCCGTACCATTTGGAAGTCAGTACCTGAAGGGGAAATTGAGAGAGCAGTATGAAGATAATGTTAATTTTGTGACAATGAGGGAAAAGACATTACTGATACTGAGATCTTATTTCAACATCTAATCAAAGGACGAAGAATCACAGAAACAGGCGATGTGGCACATGTGATAGCAATCCAATGTGCCATCCCTTACAAATCACTATCCAAATGAAAAGTCACCCTAGATTGAATCTGCCCTTTCGTTTGTTTCTGACAATCTGTTGACATTGTTGAATGTTTTTTTCGTGGTTAAGGATACAAGACGAAAGGTTGCAGGAATATGACACGCAATTGTCCATCTACCTCGGCCCGCACATCCCTGTAGTTATTTTTTTTAGGGGATAGGGTGTTTTTAAAAATAAATCTAGCCAACTAATTTGGCAGTCAACTTGGACGCCATCTTGGAAATTATACCTTTCCCGTGTTCAGACTGTGGTAGACTGTTGATGTTATCAAGCACACTTGATACTACAAACCGTTGGGAAAACTTGTCTAGAATGAATAATGAACTAATAATGAGTAATAGGCATTTAAAAGATTTGGTGGTCATCTTGGACGCCATCTTGGACGCCATCTTGAAATGATACCTTTCCAGAGATCATACTGTGGTAGACTTTTAGTATGTTATTGACAACACCTGATAACACAAAAAAACGTTGAGAAACCTTTTGTAGCAATCTTTTGGGGGGTAAGGTGGTTTTTTTTATAAATGAAAATAAATATGAGAAATTGCTGCATATGATGACGTCATAAATTCTGGTCTGTAAATTGTTGAAAAAATTGGCAACATATTTTTTCACATCTGCTTTACATGTAACATAATCTCCATGCTGTCGCACATATTTCCCCGCACTAATTGACTCCTGGCCTACTTTACCCAAACATCAATCAGGTATACAACTCAAGAACATGTTAAAACAAATCAATCAACAAGTTTTGTTGGTGTGAGAAGACGCCAGAGAAGAAATGAATAATAATCTGAAAGCGTCTAGGTCGTATGTACCAACAAGCAGCTGTAGAGCCCCCCCCCACCCCCTGGTCCGCAGACCCCAGGTTGGTAACCCCTGTTTTAGACCGTCCTTTTTGGAAATGGCCACCTTAGGGAGGGCCCCCGAAAATAGCTTTGCACCGCCTTATAAAATTCCCCATCGGGGGCCCTGACATGAGTAAACTAGTAATGAAACACGCTACAAGTTACTGTCAATTTTATGACCTGATTTTTCCTGCTGGAAAATAGGAAAGGGGTGCGTGCATGTGTGCATGTCCCTGATACTACTGCTACTATTTAATCTGAAAAAACGATACTCGTACCCCAAAATTGCTTTTTTTTCTCTCGCAAAAAGTCTTTTCACGAATGCGTGCGAATTTGAATGGTTCTACACCAGAAGTGTGTCCGGTAGCGCTGACACAAAATTAAAAGAATCCAAAATACAGCAGGAATTCCATAAAAATATTTTACAAAAGTTTCTCTAGGGGAGTACTCATGCGAATTTGCAACTTTCTATGGCAGTACCCCTGACGCAAGAAAAGAAAATTCCATAAAAATATACAAAATTTCTAAAAATAAAAAAACCACATATAGATGTATAGTTGTGTACTCGTGCGAATTTGGTTCTAGGCTAAATGGTGTCGTGGTAGCGCTAACACAAGTCTATCAAAAAAGTCCGAAAAAACTACAAAATTCCATAAAAAAGAAATTTATAAAAATTTTGAAAAATCCCAAATTCCTTTTTAGAAGATGTTTAGGGGAGTACTAATGCGAATTTGCAAGGTTCTAAGGCCAAATGGTATGTCCAGTGTTATATATACAATTACTACTAATTGTAGTACTATTAGATCCAGAGCCAATTACGTCCCCTTGCTGTGACGTCATTAAATATTAAACATATCTTTGTTCGATCAACACGTGTCTTGTTCATTACATACATATTCTTAATCCGTACCCATCTTCAATTACGTAACATCATCAGCATATGTCCGGTAGAGCAGACACAACGAAAACAACAGAGTGAAAAGGGAAGAATACCTAGCATAAATATTTATTATTTTGTCGGTTGGGTGATCTTTGCTACGGTGATTCAATAATCGGCAATATTACACAATACGCAACACATTATTGATCGCTGAGAGATGGTCACTCAACCGAAAAGGTGTGAAATTCAAATGATTTCTAAAGTCTGGTGCCTGCATTCAGTTCGTTTAGATCCACGGATTTATGTGGTTGCGGTTCTCGTCTCTACCACCTATTCATTTTTCTAGTTTACCTATATCGTCAAATTATATTAAAAAAAAGGTTTTATTTGTGATAATGTCAAATTTACTTTTAAAGACAAAGTTTATATATGGGTACAACAAGTAGTGTGGTTTCTAAAAAGAAGCGTGGTCCTTTCTACAGAACTAGTTGTATTGCTTTATTTTTGCATTTCATACTCTAATATTGCCGAAAATCCTGCTGTATCACGTTATGGTTATAGCTAGGGTTAGTGTAGGGTTAGGGGTAAGGGTAGGCAATTCGAGATCACAGTCATTAGAGCATGAAATGCGAAAAAAGGCAATACTACTAGCTCTGTAGGGGGACTGCACTTCTTTTTAGGGCTGCACTACTTAACTTGGATCAACTATTGTTCTAGTTTGGCTCAAGGCCATAATAATGAAACACCCATTGGAAATCGAACTCACTAATAATCTGAAAGACAAGCTCGTTAACCACCACTCCACAGCGAAGCGCCTAATTGATATTTATTTACTACTAAGCTTAGTATATCACAGGGCCATAATCGTGGTGTATCCAGTGATGATCGAACTCATCGAGTAATAATGGTATAAAGATTAGCTTGCTAACCATTGATCCACGGCGTATTTACTAAACTTAGCTTTGTCTGACACAAAGTGAGAATCAAATTTACTAGAGTAATAATAAGCCAGCTTGCAGGTGTCCCCGATATAACGTGGCTCGTTATAGCGTAATTTCGCGATCTAACGTGGGTTGGTGGTGGACCCCAACATTCTTACCTTTATTATCGCCTAATCATCCAATAAACGGGAATAAAAACAAAATTCCCTTTTGAACTCATATTCCCTTTTGAAAACATATTGGGATATTGAGCCATCATGAATTTTCAATATGTCGCTCAAGTACTCAGTTTACTTAGCTTTTCTGAACATTTGAAGCCAATTGTGCATTTTGTGATGAAAGCATATAATTTGGTACATTTATAGCCAAAGACATTCCCCAATTCGCTCCTCCTTGTTGTTATTTACAACATGTAAAATTAAACATCTAAAAACCTGCTTTTCGAGGTCGTGGATAAATGGTTTTCTTTTGGTTTTCCATTTATCCACGACCTTGTTCAACAAAATACAATCACTCCAGGGTGTACATAAGCATAAGATGCGAAGAATCTATTCAGAAGAGAAGCCTGGGTGTAAACGAGATGCGAAGAATTTATACCACAAGTTGGTAAAGCTTGAATATGCTATTTTAACAGTCGTTTGGGAAGACGTGCAGGAGTGTTTCAACAAAACAAATAAAAGAAAACCCAAACCTCTTGTTTTGATGTATTTAAAGGTTATCTCTGCAATCATCTTTACTTTCGTTTGTTACAGAACTTCGAGAAATTGGATTGCACACTATGAATTAGAAGCAACAGGTTTGTGTAAAGATATCTCAAGTTATTCTGATGCTTCCAAACGTATTGTTACAAATAAATTTTCAGATGGAACAAGTGGTAAAGCACCCTTTAGAGGAGCATACAAATTTAGGATAGAAGTTCTAAATCAACTCTATCACTGCTTGATAATCCAGTTACGCAAGAGGATTACCCATATGAGCAGATTGCGAAATGATTAAAGTTCCTCTCAGAATTGGTGAACAATTCTGAAATTGACGAGAATATTATTAAACATATAATATAGTATTACAAAGATGATATTGACCACAAATTAGTAAACGAGTGTTAGCAGTTCAAAGAATATTTGCATTTTAGGAAATCCCCGAACACAGAAGCAAACACGCCATATAAAATGCAAGTTCTTCAGCGTATTTGTGAGCAGCACCTAATTGGAGTATTCCCCAATATTACTATTGCGCATAAGCTGTACTTGACAATGCCTATCACGAGCTGTGAAGCTGAAATGGATTTTTCAAAGCTATCCTTTATAAAGAACAAATTTAGGTCTACCATAACTGAAGAGCGCTTACATTCTTCATGCATATTGTCTCTAAAAAATGACATCGAAAGGAAGCACCCATATGCCCAAACTGTACGGGAATATAATGCTAGAAAAGAGTATTTTGTAAAATATACTTCATGTAGTATTTATTCTCATAGGTGTCTAAAATATTATATTGATTGCGGTCTTTGCTAAGTTGTTCCACCCCATCACCCCCGCTCTCCGTCCTTTGGGGCTCGAGGTCCTTGCAAGGGCAGCAAAGCACTTCGGGCCTTGTTGGATGTCGTTGGTTGCGACATGGGGCCCATAACAGTTCAAGCTTC
>VCCN01004626.1:8139823-8152392 GCA_006491835.1 Architeuthis dux | reverse complement strand
TTTTGTTTGTTTATTTAGAAAGTCGACTGCTCGTTGTCAATGGCAACCAGGTACAAACTGAAACACGCTACTCTCCACCCCAGCAATGATCTTCCCACTGGATACGACTGGAGGCAGAACGTAATTAATAAGTAATTAAGTAAGTAAAGAAAAGCTCTTACGAATGTATGTAGGTTTCATCTGAAAAATAGGATGTTAAACCGGTTTTAGTGTTTTACTTTTTAGTTTTTTGTGTGCTTATGTGCAGCCCGCCTGCAGGGCGACCAAGGAGACTTTTAGGGGTTACAATGTTTCTTTCGGACTCCAGGGGGTACAAACAAAGTTTCTTTCGGGCATCCTTCCCTTAACAATTATATTAGTCATCCTGTTTTTATCCATTGCAATAAACGCAAACATGTTTTCTGAGATCCCAGGAAATTCAGCACCCTCCGTAGGCCCTGCTTACGTGCAAAAGGGAAATGATCAAACGTTTCTATTCGATTAATATCGGCTGCTCCTCTGTTCAATAATGGCATTTATTGTATATGTATTTTTGGTCGGCAGTCCAAAAACTACGTTACAAGTGCATTAGTGTGGTCCCTAAAAGAAGTGTGGTCCCGCCTACAGAGCTAGCAGTATTGCTTTATTTTCACATCTTACTACTTCAATGACTGTGGTCCCGAATTAAATTACCTAACCTTAAAAAAGGGTTGAAAAAATAGATTTAAACTTAAAGTAAACATTGTTTACCACTATTAAATGCATCCACACACACGTACGCAGATGCACACACGCCAAATACACACACACACACACATACACACATAAATCCCACACATAAATGTAAGCACACACACACACACACACAAACCACACATACACAAATCATACATATACATGCACAAACACACACAGACAAAAACATACATACAAAGCATACACATACACACAAACACATACACACAAATCACACACACACAAATCACATACACACACACACACCACACTTTACACACACACAACCCAAAATAAATAAAAAAGGACAAACTTTTTGTTTGGCTCATTGTACCAGTTTTAAATATATAAAGTTGTTGTGTATGTCTGTGAGTGTGTTTGTACTTGTATAACTTGAGAACTACAAACCCCAGAACAAAACTAAAGGCATATTTGAAATCAACATGTCTCAATTTACCCCCTACAGCACACATTTCTGGGTCAATTCTTTTTGTTTTGCCTTTGCACAACCTGGTATAAGCAAAACATACATGCAACAGTACTGAAATATTATCAAAAATACTCATGCATACACTAAATTAAATCATATTTTGTACATTCAATTCTACCATTTTTTTCTCAGCCTAGTCTAGTTGTGTAAGAACGTATTCTTTTTACTGTGTTGTCAAATTTGAAGTTCTTTTTACATGGGCAATGCCAGGAATCCCTGCTAGTCTAAGATAATTCCAACATCTAGATATTGAGACATTGGTGAATTTTATAAAATTTGAAAATTGCCTGTTGAAAATATTTTTGATACTGATGACGATTTATTTTCAGTCACACTACATACATGAATTTCTCCTAAGTTCTCTGGAAACGTTGTCACCATGAATATCACAACGTCAAGTTCAAATCTGCTGGTCAAGCCATCGAGCCAACAAGCAAGCATCAGGTCAAGTTCCTCATGTAGCACTGAACCAAAAATTGACCTGAGTGACCTGTCCAGTAAAGGTCTTGACTACATGGCCACGCTACAAAGTTACGAACGTCTTTGTCTGTTCAGCCATATGTCTACAAACTGGATGTTGTCCACAGAGGATTATCGACGAAACACAGAACAACCAGTTGGCCTTATTTGTAAGGTAAATCCTTCAAATTCAAACCAGTGTCTCATTTTGCTTGAAGAAGATCCAAGTATTAAACCATTGGACTACCGAGAGGTACGTATATTTTTTTTTCTAGTGTACCCATGCTGTGAAAAATGATGGCAAATATGAAATTAACACATTAAAACTGTGGTTCTCAAACATTATTGTTGTATGACACTGCACTAAGAAATATATTGACTTATGTGGCACACCAACAGTAAAAATGAAATGAATTAGATGAAAACATTTCAGTAGTCATTGGACTAAACTTTTATATCGGTATACTGATCATCACCCTCCTTTTCCCTTCATCTGTTGCTAAAATGTTGGCCAACACCTCAGTTTCATGGATACTGTGAATGTCCTGAAATGTTTTTATTATTTGATTGATTTGAGGTGTTACAGATAAAAAATAAATATGGATTAAGGTACTCAACCCGTATTTATTTTATCTGAAACTCTGGAAACAGAAATGTTCCAAACCCAAAACTTCTTAAAGCCAACATCATGTTACAAAGTGGCAAATTCCACTCTTGACCTCACTATAGTATGGTTCAAAGACGAGAGACGAGGTCGATTTCCAAGGCATTTAACTCATTCTGACTACAGTAAAAGCTTAGTTATCTTTGTTTAACTCTTTAGAAATGTAAAACTATACTTACATCATGAACAGTGAAAGACAAGACAAGTCCTAATCAAAACAAGTCCTAATTAAAACAAATTATTGTCACCGCCAGACTACATGAATTAATCACTGTATTTTTTGCTTATTCTCACATCTGTACAAAGATATTTTTGAAAATGTCAAAAAAGGCTGCAGATAAGAAAAAGGAAAAAGGGTTTTATGTTTATCACAGAACCCAAGATTGCTCCCCTTATATTATAGGCCCAATCCCCAAGATATGTCATTATCTGCAAATATTCCAAATTTGTTGACTAGTGATTACTAAAAAAGTCTGAATTAAAAAAAAACAAATGTGAATGCTGCTGGACAAAAACTAATGGATCAATTTAGCAAAGACTTACATTGCAAATTAAACCTCCCACTAAAAATCTATTTAGTGGTGGGGGGGGGGTTAAAAAACGTTTTTTGTGGACATAATAAGGAGTAGATGTTGAAAATTTCAGCCCTCTGGCTTCATTGGTGCGGCACGTAATATATATACATAGCCAGCCAAACTTGAACACTGAAGAAACCTACTGTGACAATTATGGTGACAGTTTTGGTTGATGGTTTCTAATATGTCTAAACTTGACTTAGTCTGGCACAAGGTAATGAGTGTGGGACACCCAGTGAGGATCAAACTCACTAGAGTAAGAATAGTCTGTGAGGCCAGCGTGTTTACCATTACTCTTTGGTGAGGCACCACTATATTTATTAAGCTTAGTTTAGTATGGTGCATAGCCACAAGTGTGGGCACTCAGTGAGGATTGAACTCACTACTGTAGTAATAGTTTGTGAGACTAGCATGCTAACCATTGCTCCATGTTGAGCTGCCCAAACACATTTATTTGTGTTACTGACAGAATAGGACTATCATTTGTAAATGTATTGTTAATGATTTTACTATAGAAATGCATTGCAAATCTGGTAGAAAGGTATTGTCAGTGGTCAGGAATGAATGCAAGCATTACTGACAGAATATGACTGATATATGTATAATAGATGAACATTTATTATAGGAATGCATTGAAATCAGGAAGTAAAGGATTGTCATTGGTCAGGAAGTAATGCGAGGGTTACTGACAAAATACGGCTGTTATATACATAATAGATAAATATTTACTACAGAAATACATTGAAAATCAACAGTAATGGGATTGTCAGTGGTCAGAAATGTTACTGCGGGCTATTATATGTATATTTGATAAACTTTTACTATAGAAATGCATTGAAAACCAAAAAGAATGGAATTGTCAGTGGTCAGGAATCAAGGCAAGCTTTACTGACAGAATAGGACTATTATATGTATAAATATGGTTATATTCTTATATATTATGGTTATATTAGTAAAGGAGTCCCTCTATATAATGCGGTTTGTTATTGTGTGATTTGTGATATAAGTCGGGTGGATACAAACAATTTTTACCTATATTATCACCCACTTGTCCAGAAAACCATGAATAGAAACAGAATTTCATCCAAAGCCTTATTTAATATGACTGAAATATAAAATTTCTTCATTTTGCAATCAATTAACATATCACATGGTGTTTTACACATAATTTCTTTGATTTTGTGATGAAAACGACAACACCTTCGTTCACCAGTGAACTTGTTTGGTACTTGTAATTGACTTTTGATTATCTGCAGTTCACTTATAATGTGGTTGTCTTTCTTGGACCCCAACACCTGCGTTATAAAGGAGGACTACTGTATAATATTATTATTATTATTATTATTATTATTATTACCTATTGTTTTTTTTTGTTAGTTGCATCAACTTGTTCGTGAATTGATGGTTGGTATTTATCTTTTGAATCAAACACCGTCAATTTCTTTGGAGTCGAATTATGATCAAACGTCAACATGCAAAATGCCCCCTGCATATGAGAACACCAAAATTGGACAGCTGCTCATTGAAGTGGATTTTATGATGAAGTCTCTCTGGCATGGGGTCACTCTGCCCAAAGAGAAGAGGCCGAAATTTCTGGAGAAATGGCGAGCGAGTCGAGATAGCACCAAGGCAGAATCGCTCAAAGCAATACAGACAGAATTTAACAGCATTGGTAGGCATTTCTATTCTTTCCAGCAAAAGGTTTTATTTGTTTGAAAATTTAATTATTTTAACTCTTGAATTTATATTATAGAAAAATTTAAATGTTAATATCAAAGGGAATAACTACTGATCAAAGTTACCCCCCCCCCTTTCAGCTTTAAGTGAATTTTAAAAATGTTATTTCATCAGACATAAAACACTTAACAAAATTTGTTTCCTCCACCAACGAGCTCCGCTGTCAATTAGGAGCAGTATCAAGCGGATTATGAATTTAATGTTAAAATGATCGAATTTTGTATGTTTGTTTGTTTGTTACTGTAACACAGCAAAAACTACACATCATGGTGAGATTTGTGTTAGCGTAATACCCTTACATGCTCTAACTTGGAGTTTTTCAGTCCAATTTGCAACGCAATGATAATAATAGTGTTTGGTGTGTGTTCATGCTTACACCCTTAATCTATATTATGATGATTTGATTTGTCATGGGAGATAACTCCAGGTATATTAAATGCTTATTATTGAGAATTTTATTTATTTATATATTTATTTGCAAATAATTATAATGTAAATTCTAAAAATAGGAAGTGAGTTATTTTAATAACGATTTGAATTTGACCTTTACCACCAAGAACATGTTCTCACCATGTTTATCATGTAATAACATTTGAAATAATATGTCATCTGTCAGTAAAGCACATGTTTCCCCAAATTGATAACATTTGAAATAATAATACATAAGTTTTGATGTTTCTTTATGACCTAGGAATGATTGACCTGACCAAAGACCCAACATTTGCAGAAGCATACGACAAGGCAAAATGTCCAACTACATCGACAAAGCTCTCTGTTGACCGACGGGCATTCTATCTGCTCAGTGACCACATCCTTTTGCAAATGGCCTTCCGACAAGAAACGATAATGCAGTATGAGAACCTTTTCGTCTTGGATGCCAACTGGGTCATGTCCAGCCGCCTGCTGCTTGCTGACCACCAAGTGAGCAAGGACACAGCCGAGCAGTTCAACATCTACCTTCAACATTACGTGGACACTGTTGTGAAGACTCTTCCACTCAAGGCCGATGTCCGGCGGAACTTGGTCCTTTTGAAATTGGTCAGCTTTCTTACTCCTTTTTTTGTTGGAATGCGGAAGTGTATGAAGGTTCCGGTCAAAGACAGATTGCTTAGGCATTATTTAGGTTAGTCCAATGGTTCTTAACCATTTTGCTCCATGCCCCACAGGACCTGTAGCATATGTTATAAAGGGGACCCAAATTAAAAAAATATTCATAAATATTAAAACACATACATTTTTTACTTGCAAAGTTTCATTTGTATACAGCCAGATAATACAACAAATATGTCTGACATTTTCAGTAATGGTATTTAGTATTACTTTGTTTTTGTTTTGATTTTTGTGCAGTGGCTATGACTTCAGTTGCAGTTACCTTCGTATTTATGCATTGTATCACATAGATACTACACTCCCATTAATTACTGTATTGAAATAATAACCCCAATTGAAGGTGATAATTAGTTAAAATTGCTAACCTTAAACACCCAGTCATATGTAAAAGCAGAAGGCAGTAGAGTGCTGTAGTAATAGAGCAAGTACAGAATCAGTGAATCGGAATTGATAGCTTGCAAGAATATAGTTCAAAACATTTGATGTCCCCCATACTATAATAAAACAGAGAAGAGTAAGTCTCTGAGAGGGAAAAACTTTTAAGTTGCAAATGTCACATCTTAGTAGCACCTTTCCTGAGGTGGGGAGCCCTGACCCTCCGGCTAGCTAAAACTACTTGCTATGTCTTGGGTCTCAGGAACTAGCCAACTGTTGCTGACTTGCAAAGATCTTGTATATTTATAAGAACCTTTAGGGTGAGGTGTGGGGTGTGTTGTTAATTTGAATAACCAATACCATCGATAAGTTAGTTTCAGGGATTCTGTTCACATGGTTCCATCTGCATTGGGGACACATCCTGTTTTGACTAAGGGTTGAACTGGGGGACAATGCTCCAAGACTACAATGGCCCACATGTCCTGCCTAGCCTGGGAATTAAATTCATTAAAATTCATTGCTCCAAGCTTTTTGTCTGAGTCATTGGTAAAATTGAATAACAATTTTGTCTCTCAAATCTGTGAGAATTTTGATTCTACACTAACATTCAAAATTCAATGTTTCTCTCTAATTGAGACCAATCCTATAGCCTATATTCTTACAACGTATAATAATATAATGTTAAATTCAGAAATTTACCAAAATTTACAGTTTTAAATCAAGGAAAATATCTGTAAAGAAACACATTCTTTGTAAAAATAAAATACTGATATATGAATTTTAAGACACTTACTAAAGTTTTTGTTATTTCTTTATTGTGCAAAATTTGGTAACAACAATACACTTACCTTATCGCTTTTATACCTCACAAAGTTAATGAGTTAAGCATTAGTATGGAATCTATAGTAAAATGAATAATTAATAGCATTTTGCAATTAGGAAATAATAGTATTGTATAATTAGGAATTAATCAGTTAGGCCTTAACACAACTCAGGTTTAAGTCAAGTAATACTTTTCACCCCTCACACCTAAATTCCAAATTGCCCCCTTGTGAGCGTACACCCCATGTTCAGAATCACTGGGTTAGTGCTAAGTTTGTGTTGAGGAATTGTCTTCTGGAACTTGTTCCTAAATCTTGAACTGTTGTCCAGATCTTCAGTGTCATAATTGGGATTGAAAGGGATTATCAGTGGCCAGTAATGCATGAAAGTATTACTGACAGAATAGGTGAATAATGCATAAACATTTACTATAGAAATGCATTGAAAATCAGGAAGAATATGATTGTCAGTGGTCAGGAATTAATGCAAGCATTACTATACGAATAGAGCAATTATATGTATAATAGATAAACATTTACTATAAAAATGCATTGAAAATCAGTGAGAAAGGGATTGTTAACGGTTAGGAATTAATGCAAGCTTTACTGGCAAAGGAAAAAAGAGATTGTCAGTGGTCAGGAATTAATGCAAGTGTTACTGACAGAATAGGGCTATTATATGTATAATTATCATCTTTTAAATATTAAGTATCCTGTCTACCATTGAGAAGATATTGGAAGATACAATAAACTTGTAACATACTATATTTGATAGCATGAAAGAGCCCCACAAAAACACACACGCCAGTTATTTCGGCTGGAATATTTAAAAAAAAATGCATTTCTCTCATTTAACACCCAGTTTTTTTCAACTCCACCTCAAGTTTTGGCCAAGTGGGCCTGGGCAACAAAGCTTATGTTTACCTTTTGGGCCATCTTGGGGGGAAAACGGTGATCTTAAATGCTGTCAAATATGGCATTTATACAGGAACGAATAGAGAAAGAAATAAGAAAAATAATTATAAATAAATAAAAATATTGCTGTGAATATTCTCTTGACCACTTTAAGGTGATAAATTAGAATATACAAAAATAAATGAAAGAAATGTATACAGAATGATAAAATCATTACAGATTCTGTATATATGAAGATTTTAATCTTTGTTTTTTTTTTCTGTCTCTGTTTTATACAGTGGATGAATGCCGAACTGAATCTGAATTACCTCCTTTGATGACCAGACCTGACTCCAAAAGTTCCTATTATAACACTGGAAACCATTACCATCATCTTCATGGTGGTAAATCTCTTTTTTTCTTTTTTGAATTTCATAGATGAAGTGGTATATATTCGCCTTCACATGCGGGCAGAATGTGATACTAGGTGGAGTTTAATGTTGTGATACCACATGCGTACATATTGGTAGTGCTAGAAATTGTTCAGTTCCCTTGGCACTTCCCTTTGAGATGACTGACACATCAGGGATTGACCCTGACTCTAACCCTTTAAGTGCAATGGAGAGGTGCAGTCTGGAACAAGACATTCAGTACTGTGTGTAAATAAAAATAGATGGCATTGTATCAAGCATTGGGGGAAAAATAAGGAATAGCAATATGGTTAGATTTGAATGATTTGCAGCCAGCAGGTCTCTGTGGCCTAATCGGCAAGGCAGCTGTCACCTTAAGATGGGTTTAAGAAATGAAAAAAATCTTAAAAGTATAAAGGTCCCTGGTTAGAATTAGAAAGGGAGAGTGGAAATTAGTTGTTTATTAGGACTGTTAACTCTGAGATTCCCGATTTTTTTTTATTCAAACCATAAAATTCTTAAAAACGTTATATATTTTCAGTAATTAGGTGCCCAAGAACCTGTATAACAACTTTTATTATAATCAATTCAGCAGTTCCAAAGTTCAATATTTTTTGCATGTTGACATATGGTTATTTACATATAAAATGTAAACAAACAATTGGATCGACTGTAACTCACCATTTTCCAATTCTTGGGGTTTTAGTCAACATTATAGCCAAATTTCAACAAAATCGGTCAAAATTTGAGAAATTTTCCCAATTGTAAACAAAAACAATTAGATCGGGCCCTAACTCCCTCTCCTCCCAGGTAGAATCTCTCCACAAGCTTACATACAACATTTCATTGAAATATATTAAGGAATAAATAGTTATCCAATTGAGAAAAAAGGTGACAACAACGACAACGACGACAGCCACACATAGCTTTTTTCCACTGGGGACAAAAGGATGTGAGTGGGTTTTGCTGGAGGCTTATTCTTTATTTCCAATCTGTGTTTCTTACTTACAACTGTAGAATCACAGTCTGAGAGTTGCAATAAAAAGCAACTGAAATTAAGGTAAACGGAATACTAATAAAAAATTAATAATAATAAATCTGTTTTCTGTTGGTTGAAAAAAAACCCTGCTTACTTTAAAAGATCATAATTGGCAATTTAGAGAAATTATGATAACAATGTAATCTCGTACATATTGAAACCATTTATTTTTGTATATAAAAACATATCTTATCACTTTACAATTAAGGTAATGCTAATGGATGACCAATGAAAGTGTGTCTAGGTCATGGATAGAAATTGCAATGAAGACCCCAAGTCAATAAATAATGCAGGAAAATATTGTTATGTTTTATGTCATTGATGATTCTCCAGAACCTTATCACTTTAAACCAGTGGTTCTTAAACTTCATTGTATGATGGCAAACTAAGAAATATATTTGACTTATGCCGTGCATCAACTCTAAAATAGAAATGAACAGGTCTGGTTAGTCACTCAATAGAAATCATCCAAAAATTGGGAAAAGGGGGTGATCAATGAATTATTTACATCTCTCGCCTTTTGTTGGGCAGTAATCACTAAAAAAGTCTGAATTTTCAAAAAACAAACATGACTGCTGATGGACACAAACTAGGGATCAATTTAGGATAAACTTACATGGCAAATTGAAACTCCCACAAAAAACCTATTTGGGGAGGGATTTTCAAAAAACAAACAAAAATATTTTTTCTAGACATAATCAGGAGTAAATGTTGAAAATTTCAGCCCTCTGGCTCCATTGGTACAACCTGTACATGTGATACATACATAGCCAGCCAGACCAACTTGAAAACTGAAGAAACCTATATTAACAGTTTTGGTGACAGTTATTAGGCAAAAACATTTCAGTAGTAGATGAACAAAACTTTTATATCAGCAGACCGATATATGTACCCACCACCCCTTTCCCTTTAATCTGTTGCTAAACAGGTTGAGATCTCATAAGATCTAGTGATAAAACCACTAGAAGGCAACTCTGGCAAAAGTGGGACAAACATAATACCTGTACTGGACACGTTGTAGGCTCGCAGTACAAATTTACACGGCACATTTGGGCGATAGTTGCAGCACACAGTTTGAGAACAAATGCTTTAGAGTTACGGTAATACTAATGGATGACCAATTAAGGTATGTCCGGGTCGTGTATAGAAACTGCTATTAAGATCCCAGGTAAATGAACAATGAACAGGTCTGGTTAGTCACGCAATAGAAACTGTCACTTAACCAAAATCTTTTGGCATCATACTATTTTGTGGGTGAGCAATTTAAAAAATCGAAAAAGGGGTGATCAATGAATAATTTACTTATCTCTCCTTTTGTTGGGCAGTGATCACTAAAAAAGTCCAAAGGGCCCAATTTAGCTTAAACTTACATTGTTAATTTGAAACCTATTTGAATCCCCAACTAAAAACCTATTTTCAAGACATAATAAGGAGTAAATGTTTAATTTTTTAGCCCTCTAGCTGCATTGGTGTGGCCTGTATGTGCGATATATACACACATACATAGCCAGCCAACCAGCCAGACCAACTTAAAACTGAGAGAAAACCCATGTTGATAGTTTTGGTGAGTTTCTAATATTGAGCTGTGTTTTCTATCCTTTAGGCATTTCAATTGATTTAAACACAACAAAACCAATGGCGCCAGAGAGATGCATTGTTGAATCTTACAATAAAATAAAGACCACAGCAATGGCACACTTGGACAAGATGCTTTGCCCGGACCAACCTCTGATGGACAGTTATGTTATTCCTGTCCAGGAGATTGCGGGGAAGAGGTAACGTTTACTGTTTGCTATTATTATCCTCTCTCTCTCTCACTCTCCTTTGCTTGCTTGCTCTCGCTTGCTCTCGCTTGCTCTCGCTTGCTCTCTCTCATTGGCATCCGCTGTCAATTTTTCAGGGGATGGAACAAAAAGATATATTCCGTGTGTGTGTGTGGGGGGGGGGAATAGTCCTAAGCAGTCACTATTCATAGTGATAAGGTTCCAATTTTCTCTCCTGGTCTGGTCTGGTCTGGTCTGGTCTGGTCTGGTCTGCTTCCCTTCCCATCCCTTCCCTTCCCTTCCCATCTTTTTTGCTTTTCTTTCTCTCTCATTCTTTTCATTTCTCCTCCTCTCCCTCAAGCTCATCCATTTATTTTTATTCCACATTTCTCTCCTGTCCCCCCATACTTCTCTATTTTGTGCCCCTTTCTCTTCTCACTTTTGTGCCCCCCTTTCTCTTCTCTTTTTTGTGCCACCTTTCTCTTCTCTCTTTTATGCCACCTTTCTCTTCTCTCTTTTGTGCACCCCTTTCTCTTCTCACTTTTGTGCACCCCTTTCTCTTCTCTTTTTTGTGCCACCTTTCTCTTCTCTCTTTTGTGCACCCCTTTCTCTTCTCTTTTTTTTGTGCCCCCCTTTCTCTTCTCTTCCAATCTTTTTTGTTTTGACTTTCTTTCTCATTTCTTAACCCCCTCCCTCTCCAACACCCTTTCACCTGTGCATTATTTCTCTCATTGTACACTGAACTTCCACCATTCTTGTTAAGTGTTAGGGTTAAGGCTTAGGGTCAGGATTATGATTAGTTTTTATATAATGTGATATCATGAGTAGGATTTATTAAGAAAATATGTAAAAACTTTCATTCACTCTAATGTTTACATGATAGGAAAAAATGAAACAATAATCACAGTTGTATTCTAATGCTGACTGCATTTGAACCTTGTATATGTAAGCAAGATTTTGCCCTTTTTATTGCTGCCCACTGACATTACCACTGCTTTACCCCTCTCCTGCTTAGCTCTAGCCATTTTCTGCACTAAGAACCTAAATATTTCTGGTGGCAAAGAAAACATTTACTTTGCAAATTTTGACCTAAAAATTGTTTTAGTGAGTTTCAGCACTCAGTCTGTATATTGTGAATTGTAAATCAGGAAGAAAGGGATTGTTAATGGTCAGGAATGAATGTAAGTGTTACTGATAGAATAGGACTATTATATATGTAATAGATAAACATTTACTATAGATATGCATTGAAAATCAGGAAGAAAGGGATTGTCAGTGGTCAGGAATGAATGCAATCATTACTGACAGAATTGTGTTATTATATGTATGAGATAAACATTTGCTGTACAAATGCATTGCAAATAATTTTACAATAGAAATCCATTAGAAATAAGGAAGAAAGGGATTGTCAGTATTCAGGAATAAATCCGAGTATTACTGACAAAAAAGGGCTATTATATGTATAATAAATGAGCATTTTCTATAGAAATGCATTGAAAATAATTTTAATATAGAAAT
>VCCN01004626.1:8115950-8128561 GCA_006491835.1 Architeuthis dux | reverse complement strand
TTGATCACCCCTCACACAGTATCAGGTTTGCATCCCGGCCCTGTAAAACCCTACAATTGCAACTGAGACAATGATTGTTTGAGAAATGGAGACAAAATCATTTTATTATTTTGTGATTTTTTTACTTTGATTTCTTTTTTATAGTAAGTATAATATAGATATTCTTATTTTTAAATAAACTGAGACAAAACAAGTATTTGTTGCTTGTTTCATTCATTTTTTTAAAGATTATTATATTTGATTCTTTTGCTATTTGTATTTATTTTTTTCAGATGACCAAATTTTAGAATCTGCTGCAGCAGCTGCACTGGCTGCCATCTCCCATGGACACAGCGACAACCAAAATGCCATTATCAAGGCAGACGCAGCTCTGTAAGTCTTGTTGTTGCATTCACCAGAATTAAAAAAAAAAATCTAGACAAGTAATTTTCATTTTTATTTTCTATTGAACCACTTTTTGCTTTCCATTCAAAGGCATCTGACATAGAGTTTTGATTAGGACAGTGCCGGCCTTAGGAACTGCAGGACCCAATTGGAAAACAGTTTATTATAGACTTTATATCTCTATGGTAGAATGGAAGCTATCAAAATGGACGCTTAAAGATTTCTGAGAAATAAACTTTTAGGCCGTTCTATAATTATAGAATATATAACATATAATTATATAACATATTTATTTCAAGTACAGTAATATAATTTCAAAATATAAACAGTATAAACAAACAATACTCACCTTTTAGGAATTCAGAAGAAAAGAAAAATCGTTCTGTGAAACCTGCAATGTTCTGTTAGGTGTATATTGTAATGTGTTATTGTGCATATTTGACAAGAATAGAGAGGATTACTCAAGTGTGGGGCCCTCTTAGGTGTGGGGCCAAATTGGGAGCAATTGGTCCAATTGGCTCAAAGCCAGCCATGGGTCAGGAAAATAATCTCATCGACCATTAGTTGTGAGTTTCATTCTCACTGGGTGCTTCACTCTCGTTGCCCAATGCCAGGCTAATTTGGTAAATATCCATATATAATAGGCTTCTTTTGTAGATCATTAGTTAAAAAACTCATCTTGCAGACCAATGTTTGTGATTATTATACACTGATTTACTCTACTGTCCACACCTTGGTTGTTATAGTCACAATGTTTTGGCCATCAAACCCTCCAATCAATAGATAAGTTGTCGTACATAGGCAATCTTTCCAAGATAAAAAGGGATGCGAGTTCGAGTCATCTCTAAGGCTTATTCTTTATTTCCAATCCATGCTGTTTACTAACGGAAGTAGACCGATGGTCTGAGTAGTTGCGATGAAAATAACTAAAATTAAGATGAAAGAAATACCAGTAAAAAATTAATAATGGTTGACAATGCTTCATCTAATTAAAAGTATAACAGGATAATATTAGAACACCAAGCTGTCTTTGTATTATGAAAATCTTTCTTTTCCCCATTTATTTGCCAGGCCTTTGGTCGAATTGGTTTCCAGTCGAAACCTTCCCCTCCAAATGAAAGCTGCTCGTGCCATTGAAGCTTTGGCTGATAACAATCCAGAAAATCAAAGAATTTTTCTCAATTTAAGCATTGTTCCAGCCTTGATCCAACTTCTTAAGGTGAGGCCACTTAATACCTTTTCATCTTTGGTTGTCTTTCTCAATAATAATCATAATTGTTAAGCAAGTACAAATGACACTCACAATAGCTTTCACTCGTTTTCTGGTGTATTTTGTAATCCTTAAGTCTTACGACCAGACGATCAAACTGGATGAGGTAGTTGCCTATTGACGTATCCCTCGGCCTGTGATACTGTTCAAATGATTCATATGCTATAAACACCAACAGGTTTGAGCATATCCAGATTTTTCATACAGCTTCTGCATCCCATCATTGGCATTTAAGGTGACAAGATCCAGCTCGAGTACAGCCTCTCTGGCTTTTCCTTCGAGTGATAAGAAAACAGTAAGCACACATTGCCTAAGTACTAGACTGGTTGCCATCTCCTATACTTGAATCTCTTTCCTCCAGGATCTTTTAAAACAATCAACTGCATATTTCAAGCATCGCTAATTTACAAAATATTTTGATGTGAATAACTTTTTATTTAATGTAAAGATGTATTTTCAAGTATTGCAATATATTTTCATCCATCTAACAAGAAACAAACTTTTTGACATGATAAAATTTAAAAATGTGGAAATAACATAGAAGAATATAAAACATTTTTTAAAATTTTTTTTTTTTATCATCATCATCATCATCATCATCATCATCGTCATCGTCATCGTCATCGTCATCGTCATCATCATCATCATCATCATCATCAAAAGGTACTAACATCCCTGTGAATGTGCTTCACAGAGGTCAGTTTTTAGTTTTTGAAACTTAATTAGTTGAGAACTTAATGTTAATGTTTTTACAAATTGGGGAAAATCCTGATTTTTTCAGCCTATTTATATTCACAGGATCATGTTACATATGCCTGCAAAGTTTTGTCTAAGTCGGTTCTGTAGTTTAGGCATGCATAAAAGTGTAACAGACACACTGAAAGTTTACCCTGTGACCAGTGGGGACAGTCACATGTGTGGGTGTGGGATGATGTAGCAAAACTCATACCTAATCTCCCTTACATATTAATAGTACATCTGAACAAAATGTGGGACCAACAAAAATAACAAAAGGTATAAGTTCAATTGTCCAAAAAACTCTTTTAATGATAAAGAATAACCATTTTTTCCCCCAGAATATTAATGAGGGAACAAGGGAGCAAGGTGCTTGCTCTCTTTGGTCTTTGGCTGGACACACACGGCCGCAGCAAAAAAAAATTGCCGAACAGATTGGAATCTCAAATATTATTGAAATGTTATTGCAAAAGAAATCAGAGAAACTCCTGCTTGTTGGTGAGTTTGAATATCTATTTTTTTATATCCAGAAAATACGAGAAGCAACAAGAAGCAACAAGAAGCAAAGGGAATGTAATTAAAAAAACTGCTTTTTTACAGAGGTTTGTGGTTATTAATTAAATAATTTAGGGTTATTCATTGATTAGAGCAATCGTTACTGGTAGTAAATGATATCTTTGTTGTGCTTCAAGTTTCTTCCATTTGCTTCTTGTAACGAGAAGCAGAGGGAATGTAATTTAAAAACAGCTTTTATACAGAGGTTTGTGGTAATCAATTAAAGAATTTAGGGTAGGGGTAGGGGTGGGGGTGGGATTATTCATTTATTAGAGCACTAAATGATGTATTTGCTTCACCTCTTGTTGCTTCTCATTGCTTCTCTTATTTTTTTGTTTTTTTCCATTTTTCTGTGGCTTTTGATAATTTGTAGACCTGCACTCTGTCCTGAAGTAGCTGTCCTGTTATGAACCCATTATATCCTTTTCTGTGCTCTTTCAAGCAGCGTTCAACCTTTTACTCAGGTCCTACTACCTCTTCTCATCCGTTTTACTAGTTCTAGGCTGGGTAACACCGCTATGAGGCACACTTGCTCATAAGGAGGCACAAATGATTAAAACAACAAATGATAAGAGAGTGCAGAGATCTAAATCAAAGATTAAGAGAGCGTTAGATACTTATTTCAGGGACCACAATAAGCAGCAGGATGGAAAGTGGCATTTCATTGTTAGTGAGGATATCACACAGAAGACAGTAATAAGAAGGATGAAGAATGAGAGATTCAAACTATTTATTATGGATAAATAAACATTGAATGCAAAAAGTCTCATTTTGGTCTTCATTGGTTAATTCATTCGAAATTTCAGTTAAAAATAATGTACAAAATTTGTTCCATTAACAAAATTTTAGCATAAGCATATGGGAGGCACATCTGGTCAGAATTCTGCATTATGAAGCACAATATCACTTTATTATCACTGTTGCTACGTACATCCCTCTCACAAGGTCACAACAAGTAGACATGATGTGAATTATGAGGATGTATGATTCAGCAATATGTTTGCTGTGCTTACTTGAGTGGATTCGTCCAACAGGTGAGTGTGCCAACTTAAGAGCAAATAACTTTATTGATGACAAAAACATTTCCCTAAATATTGTACAGTGAAAAGCATTTTAATCTTGTACAGCAGGTGGAAATAAACTATGAATAGCATTTCAAGGGAAATTATGAATCCTGCCACATCTTTTTACCTCGTAAATTAAGCAGTGGTGGTGGTAAAATTAAGTTACCTTGATGAAAATGCTACCAGTATGGGTTGAACAATAAATTCCTGATTCAGAAAAAAAGAAAAGTTAGTCACTCAATAGAAACTGTCACATGACCAATGTCTTTAAGCAGCATACTGTCCGGAGGGCGGGGGTTATCAATTAAAAAATTCGAAAAAGTGGTGATCAATGAATATGTTACTTCTCTTGCATTTTGTTGGTCCAGGATCACTAAAAGAACTCTGAATTTTCTAAAAACGGATCAAACTAACGGATCAATTTAGCATAATTTGTGTCTTCCTTATATATACTAGCCGAATACCTGTACTATGGATGGGTTAAATAGTTGAAATAAAATAGTTTGATGCAACACCAATGTGATAAAATACTTTAACTTTATAGTCCAGAGATTTGCTTACTTTAGTGGTATGACTGTCAAAAGAATACATTTTTTACTTTGTTGTTTTTGTTTCATTCAAAATTTTGGTTAGAGAAAGAATCAGAGTCAAACAATGAACCCATTTCTTCTGACCATCTTGACCACATGGAAGAGCGTGAATGTTTTAACGCCTTCTGCTGACCACTGTGGCTATCTGGTCGCTTTTTTAAAAACATATTTTCATGGTTAAAGCCATGTAATCATACATATGCATAAATCAGATAACCGGATTATGTGCTTTGTTTTCAATCGACCACGTTTAAAACTCATGTGTTCCTTTGAACACAATACCATGAGCCTTTGTTGTCAAGCCATGCTGTTGAATATCTTATAATCTAAAAGCTGTTGTCACTTTTTTGTCTGTTTGTTTGTTGGTTTCTGTCACACTAAATTGAACAGAAAGAGAGGAAGGGGATAAAGCAGGACTCTACAGTGTCTGTGTGTTCATGTCTACTATTGCTGGTGCTGCTGATGTCTCAGTAGTAGCATGGGAAAACAATTACACTAAATATAGGCATCTCTGATTTTTCATGAATAAAAGTAATGTTTTTCTCATATTAAGTTGTAGAAAATTGACAGAAAAATAAATTTTGTTCAAGATATGCGTTTTTTGTTTGTTTGCAATAAATACATTTACACTAAAATATATTACTGATACTATTGTTCGGACTGAGATCCTCATCTTGGTTGTCATTTCCACAACGTTTCGGCCGATGTACCCTCCGGCCTTCTTCAGGTGTCAAGTTTTGTCGGTCACTTACCGGAACTATTGAACTGAACCCTTTATTTGATCCACGGGGGTATACTGTCCTCATTCCACTATCCATGTCCTAGAAATTATTTCGTGGTTATTTTTCAGTTGTGGTGCTCCTGCCTGGGATTGAACCCACAACATACAGATGACTCAACAGTCAGACGCTTTTTAACCAACGCTTTAGTTATCTAGGCCACCATACCAACTTGGATGAGGATCTCAGTCCGAACAATAGTATCAGTAATACTAACACCTCATCTCAGAAATACCGAACTCAGTTACTAAAATATATATTTGTATAATTTATCCATATGTGAATAATCTTGTCATTTTTTAAGGGTATTTGGTGATTGTTACCTTTACCACGTTAAATTCAAAACATTTCTGTCCACGTTAGATTTTGTTGTGTTATGTTTGTCTGGGAACCTCAGAACAGCATTTTTTCTTCACAAATTTTAACATTTTCTCTGTTCACCATTGAGTTATAACCTTAACCCTAACCCTAAAACTATGTTTTAGGGTTAGTGTTAAGATTATAACTCAATGGTGAACAGAGAAAATGTAAAATTTGTGAAGAAAAAATGCCATTCTGAGGTCCCCAGACAAACATAGTGTAGCGAAATCTAACACAGAAATGTTTTGATTTTAACACAGAAAACATGACAATTGCTGGGTATTATGATAGTATTACAATATATTCACACTGAAAACAAGTCTGAAGATGAATTTTTTTATTGGATTATCATAAAGATAATGGGAATTGATGCAATTATTACCTAATTAGAAACTGTCAACCAAAACTGTCAACATAGGTTCTTAAGATGGTCTGCCTGGCTATGTATATATTGTGTGTACAGACCACATGAATGTAGCTAGAGGGCTGAAAATTTAAACAGTTACTCCTTATTATGTCTAGAAAAACATTTTCTGTTTTTTGAAAATTCAGACTTTTACAATTTTTTAATTGATCACCCCCAACATGGCATGCTGCCAAAAGACATTGGTCACGTGACGGTTTGTATTGAGTGACTAACCAGACCTGTTTTTATTCTCTTTGAGGCTGCCTGTCTGCAATTGGACTTGTGAGAGAGGATATGGAACTCCAGAACAAATTGGTAAAAGCTGACATCCTCCAGCAGCTGGTAAGGTTGTTGAGGTGGACCAGCATCTCTCAACAGGCAATTATGATGGTCATTAAAGTCCTGGGAGCACTGTGTATAGGTAAGTGTTGCATTATGGATAGCAGAGGTGAGGGCATTTTTCTGGGGGCCAGTAGGCATGGACCTTTGATTTTGACCTCAGATTTGCTGACGACATCATCCTTTTTGCTGAGAAACTTCATGATCTCCAAATAATGCTAGACAAACTGAATGAAGAAAGCAAGAAAATTGGTCTTCACATGAACTTCAGTAAAACAAATGTCATGTGTAACAAACATGTCGAGGACAAAGACACAACGATCAACATCGACAAATGCAGAGCTAAAGAAAGTGGACCACTACATCTACCTAGGACAATGAATCTCTATGAAATCCTCAAAAGAAGAAATCAAGCTTCCAGTAGAGCAAGCTCAACCTTCAAAAACATGAAAATCCCACTAGTTCTAAAAAGAAGTGTCTACAACCAATGTATCCTCCCAATAATCACATTTCAAACTGAAACATGGAACCTAACCAAAAGATTGACGCTCAAACTGAACCATGCAACGTGCACAAGAGAGAATGATGCTCAAGATCACATGGAGAGATCACGAGACAGCACATTATATTAGAAAACAAACAGGGGATCAGAGATATTATAAAAACATTAGAAAATTCAAATGGCAATGGGCCAGTCATGTTGCTAGAAATGTCAGACAACCGATGGACATCACGACTCACAACGTGGATGCCCAAAGATCATATGCAAAACTGTGGCCGACAAAAAATAAGATGGCGTGATGACCTAGACAAATTCAGAAAGTACTGTGGCTCCACGACGCCCATGATTGGGGAAGGTATATGTCCAATGACAAATGTTAAAAGGCTGCTGCTGCTGAAACTCTGAATTATCTTTTTTATTCTATGTTGCAGGTGTTGCTTACACTAATAACTCATATACGCAGAACAAGATTGCAGAAGAAGGTGCTCTGCCAGCCTTGGTGCGCTTATTGAATGAACTTCCTCTGGAAGAGATGCAAGTTGAAGTTCTGACAACATTGGCATGTATTGTACTACAAAACACTGAAAACCAGCAGCTGCTGCTTCAGCAACCAACCTTTACCTGGGATTGCCTTCTCCATCATCTCAAATCCTCGGACAAAGTAAGAGCAAATTAAAATATTGCCATGTTAAATACACTAGCTGAAAACTTGGGTGGGTCTTATATAGTTTCTTCACCTATGACTACAATGTTAAAAAGTGGATCTGTTGCAATAAAATTGTCCACCTAATATTTAAGTGTTGCTTTCAATTTGGGAACCACTTGCTGTTTATTGTCTAAAAGGAAAATGTTAATTTTTAGGATAATAAATTGGAAACATAAGAAAATGAGTGCAATCTAATGTGATCAAAATGAACCTGGATTTTTTTACGCATTTAAAGGGAGATAACTATTAAATGCTTATTATAGAGTTATCTCCCTTTTATATAGATTTCGACTATAATTCTAAATCCTTATTATAATAGATTATAATAAGGATTTAGAATTTTTTTTAAATTTATTTATTCAGGATTTTATCTTAGGAAAAACTTAGGAAAATTCATACTTGTTTTAAAATGGGGTTATGTCATCATGTGGTATGAGGTCTGTCCAGAAAGGATCCAGCCATTTTATATTAACGAAAAAATAGCCTACTTATGGCAATGGTGCCTTAGTCCCCTTTCAAAGTACTCCCTTTGGAACATCACACACTTATCACAGCATCCCTTCTACTTCTCAAAACATTCTGAAAAGTCCTCTTTTGAGATCACCATCAGCTACCTTACTGCATTCTCCTTAATCTCGTCCACACTCTGAAATCTCCTCCCTTTCAATGTCAATTTTAGCTTTTGGAAAAGCCAGAAGGAGCAGGTAACAAAATCAGGACTGTGAGGGGCGGGAACTGACAGACCTAGGTGATGCAATGTTTTTCCAAAAAACCCTGCACGAGACCTGAAAAATGGACAGGTTTGGTCACTGTGAATGCGACTGTCACACAGTACACAAGCTCACTCAATGACATCATACTGTTGACTGAATAACCGCACAGGAGAATGTCTGCTCACGCATGTGCAGTAAAATCCCTTCTAGAAACCATCTAGGCCACACAACCATTTCTCGAGATATCCAAAATGGCTGGATGCTTTCCAGTCAGACCTTGTATATACACAAACTAAAAACAAATATATAACAACAATTTTTGCTCATCAGAAGTTATAGAGTAAAAAAAACTATGACAAGGTTGACTATGGGTGGAACAGGTTTGTACTGTTATTGCTGTCTGGGGAGTAAGGTAGTTATGAGAGAGTGGTTTGCTCAAGTACTCACTCACTCATTCATTCTCTTTCCCGTCAACCATGTGATGAGCCATTTTTGTCAAGATATCTGGTGATGGGACAGAGCACAGGGAGGAGTGGATTCAAGCATTTCTCAAGGGTATTAGTGTTAAGTGAACACAAGCAGACTTTGCTGAAATTTGAACTTGTTGATTCCATTTTCTGTGTTAGTAACTGTTACGCGACCTTATCTCAAACCTCCCCACAACAGATGGCAGAATGGGATATCTCAACAATGCAAGGTTTGTCTAGGGCAGTGATTCTCAAATGGGAGCCACATGAATCCAAGGGTGGGGAGGATTTCCTTAGGAGAAGAATTGGGGAGGAATTTCAGTCAACGGGGAACATATAATGGAAACTATAATGGTGAAAAATTACTAGATGACAATTCAAATTAGGAGATAAATTGAGGAAACCTGGGATCGCAAGGGGTGGAATGTGATTTGGACTCTGAGAATCATTGGCCTATAGTTAGCAAAGGTTAAATTTATATTGTAAATTGTTTGATATATGTTAATAACAGAATGCTGTTATTATAGTTATATATAAGTGTCAGCCGTTGATAGTAAGTAAGGGAAAGTTATGGTTAAGGCTTAAGGTTAATCATACTGTCATATTTTGACATCGAGGCAGGCAGACATAGAAGTAGGTTATTTTGAGGTCTGGGAACGCTCAACTTTTCCCATATAAATTAATGGTAATTGTTCATTCGCTTTACACCATTTTGGCAGGGGAAACCTTTACTAATGTAGGTCTTTCATGAAAGCGAAGTGGCATAAAGTGAACTTTCGAAAAGACCTCTATGTTACTATGAGACCAATGAGGCTCACCACCACAAGATAAAAAAAAGTATATTCCTTGATAAGTAGAGACAAACTCTTCCAAACTCTTAGCCTGTTTTCATGTTAACACTACTAAATAGAGGCCATTTTTTTATTTCAGAATATCCGTCTGCGATTATGCATGGCATTGGCTATTTTTTCATTCAATAACGTTTCACAGCAGCTGGCCATTCGACAAGCTGGAGGAATCTGTTTCAACATCTTTGAGGAATTCTTGGAGTGTTCAGATCTTTATTTCCAGGCTTATGCTGCTTTTCAGGTATTTGTTTTGTATAACGAGATGTGGATACCTAATTTGATGTTAATTTGATTATAGTACAATGATGTGTACATACCCAGTATGATGTGTCATTAAGTCTGGTCACAAAAATCAGTCATATCATCTAGTGTTAGGACCAAGGCAGGAAATGACGAGAAAACAAGTTTAAAACTTAGCAGGAACAAATATTTATTTCCAGTTTGTATGGTCACATAAAGTATTTACAGGTTATGGTACTTTCCTCTACATCACTTTAGCAAATATCAGTTTTGTCTACATCACTTTGTCCCCACAATATTTCCAAAAGTTCTCAATGAATTTCAATTTCATTTTGTCGAATGGTGAGCCATTGGCTAAAGAAGAAATTATGAAATTTGGGGTGGATCGAAGGAATTTTTTTCGATTGAGAGGAAACGATTTCATGATCCATCAAAAATTTAATAAAAAAAAAATATCTCACAATTGAAAAAAAAAAGAAAAAGAATCCCTGGATCCATCCCAATTCTCCCTTAGCCCATGGCTAACCATTCGACAAAATATCATTGAAATTCATTGAGAACTTTTGGAGATATTGTTGGGACAAAATGATTTTAGACCAAAGTGATGTAGACAAAACTGATATTTGCTAAAGTGATATAGAAGAAAGTGCTATACCCCAAACTTTACAAACCTGGTTCCTCGATCTCGTTGGGTGGCATTGTTGATCATAAAATATTCTGTCGGATCGTCAAAACTGCAGCAGCCATGAAAAAACTACTTGGCATCCACAGAAGGACCATATCCATAAAAACCATCTTGTCCTGTTTCACTTATATGTGCAGGGTTAGAAGTCTACTGGGATGTATATGTCACGAAAAATAAATGAGATTTTCCCAGCTTTTAGAACCACAGACATCATCATAGTATGAAGCCCACACAGAAATTAGTTTGCTTTACATGACTGTATAGGAAAGACATGTAGTCTAGGTGAGCTGCTAATTCCTTATTTTTCATCTGTCTCATGATAAATGTCTAATGGGACACCAGGGTTCTTCAAAATATGAAAATCTTTTTAGCTTTTTTTATACCTGTTTGAAAATTCTGGTAATGAACACCTCAATAGTATAGTCTTAACAGGTTTAACAGTTTAGTACAACACAATCTTTCTACCTTTATTGTTATTTTACAATCAGTGGTGTAGTGCTGTGAGAATGTGTGGGAATGGTGTTCCATTACTTTTTGGGGGAGGGGGAACAGTGTTCCCCCACTATCTATATATTACTAAAATTATTACTCTTTTTATCTGTGTGTACCATACAAAAGGCTAATAAAAAAAATTGTCCGAAATGGTGCATTGTAGCTATATATATATTGAATCTAGGTACCCCTAGAATGTGGCCTCCCAAACTACGCAGCTGTGGATGCTTGCATCACTCACCTGATCACTACGCTCACTAGAGCAGACAGTCGTGCACCCCCTCACTTCTTTTTTTTTTTATAGCTCCACAACACTATTTACAACTAAAAAAACACTCCTTAGTAGCTATTTTATTTCTTTTAGAAACTGTCAACATAGGTTTCTTCAGTTTTTAAGTTGGTCTCAATGGCTGGCTGGCTAAGTATGTATCATGAATACTTTTTTGTATGAATGTTTTTTTAACTTACCCATAATAGGTTTTTAGTGAGGGTTCAATTCACGATGAAAGTTTATGCTAAATTGGTCCCTTTCTTTGTGTTCAGCAGCATTCACACTTGTTTTTTTGAAAAATTCAGACTTTTTTTAGTGATCACGGCCCAACAAAAGGTGAGAGAAGTAACTTATTCCTTGATCAGCCCCTTTTCCAATTTTTTAATTGATGACCCCCAACATGGCATGCTGCCAAAAGTTGTTGGTCATATGACGGTTTCTATTGAGTGACTAACCAAATCTGTTACTTTACTTTTTCAGATCGTAGTTCTTGCTCGTGTCATAATCGGCCGCAGTCCCGTCTTCCTAACCGCCTCAGGTATTTCTTTTCTGGCGCGAATCTTAGAGTCTGCAGACGACGATGTGGTTGTGTTGGTGGCCAGCCTTCTATCCAGTCTGGCACACACAAGGGCTGGGATCACAGATGCGATGGTCACGGTTGGTGTCCTGGATTTGTTGGTCAACAGGCTGTCCACCTCAGAGAATGACCAGGCGAGAAATGCTGTGGCGGTGACACTCGGTTATTTGACATTCAATCCCACAGCTGCGAGGCTATTATTTGCAACCTGCAGGAACATTCCTGGTTTGTATAACAAACTCATGAAAAACATTGGAGTTCATCCCAAGATTAACAGCAAATTTGAGGACAATTTCAGGCGAGCTCGTCTGGTTGGTTTACCATCGCAATGGTTTGTTATATTTTGTTCTCGGTACAGCAGACTCCCATTATGATGGCACTCTAAGGCAAATTCGTTATAACGGGTAGATTTTATATGAAGTGTATTAATAATTAGAAACCAAAAAGTACTCACAAAAATAACTTTCTATCACCCTTCCACAGTTTAATGTCCTATATACGAGTTACAGATCTGCAAATAAAATGAATGAACCAAAACGTTTTTTTAAATAATGCACTGAAATCCATGTGCTTTTGCTGCAAATTAATCCCTGACAACAGAGAATATAAAACAAATGTGCTATTAGAA
>VCCN01004626.1:8024249-8046625 GCA_006491835.1 Architeuthis dux | reverse complement strand
AATAATAATAATAATAATAATAATAATAATTACAAGATAGCAAGACACGGTAGAATAATAAATGTCGCATACGCGGGGATAGTGATAAGACCGTTAAACATACAAGAAAATGAAGCAAATTAGCTAAGAAGGTATACAAAATAGACATGACTGGTTAGGAATGGTGATCTACTGGGAATTTGGCGAAAGATTGGGGTGTGACAATGCAAATCAATGGGATAAACATAAAATAGACGCCTCTCCTAGAGAAAGCAAGAAGTAAAAACAATGTGACCACTAAACCTGAAAGATTTCTCGAGATGACATATTACCGTTAGAGAAAATATTATATATGTATTATATAACTTGTGATATTGCTTGATATGTATAACTATCATAATTGATATATTATTGAGAAAAGGCTAGATAACCTACACGAATAAATACATGTCTAATTACATGGAGATAAGTTGAAATAAATAATAGTCGGTCGGTTGGTAGATATATATTTAATAATTCTTATCTATTTATATAATGAATAGTGTGATTTTACTGTTTCTCCTCAGTAAATCGATAAGATGTAAACGTTTATTAAAACTGTTAATCGGCTTTTAAGTAGTGAACTATTAAGTCTTAAAGTAAGTGAGAGAATGTGAAAAAACGCTGGAACTCCACAGAAACAGGGGTATATATTTTTACCAAATGCCTCTAATATATATAAAAAGGAAAGAGTCTCTTTAAAAGAAACTTATCAGTTACCTCCCTTAAATTTACAGTCGGCTGTTGGCTCATTAAATATAAAATGTAGAATATTTCCAATTCATTAATTCATTACTAGATTTGTAACTTAATACACTAACATATAATTCAGTAAATGGTTATTATCTCTGTCCCATAATAGTTGTTACATTTACATATAGTATTCATAGACTAAATGTAACAATTATTATGGGACAGAGGTAATATTACTTTCTAGGTGAAATAAACATCAGAGATAATCTTCGCTACTGAGTCGTTTTGCAATAGAGGAGGGGGTAAACGCGTCTGTTTCGGTGTCTGCATGTGCTGTTTTAGTTACTTTCTATTTTATTTCAAAAGTTAAGCCTGGAAATGATATAAAGTTTATCTTCCATTATATAAAAAACGGGGTTATTTGTGTTAAAAAACTGTGTTTACATTAAAAAAGAGAACGCGTAGAAAATAAATAGGAACATTTTCAATGCCAAAAATACACTCGCATTTTGGAAATGTATTGTAATCCAACTATTTAATGGAATTTAATAAAACATCCAATATGTATTCATTGGTTACGGAATCTATTTATGAAACGGTTATTGTGTAAAAACAGATTTATGGAAATAATTTTGTACGTATGAATACCTCCTGTATTTAATTTTATGACATTTCAAAAATTATCGGAGAAGATCCCTTCCATATTTAATTTCATGACATCTCAAAACGAAAAGATACATTCCTGGAAGAATTTAAATCAATTTAATCTTTTTCTAAAATCATTCTGATGAGGATTAATTAATACCCAGCATCAAAAACATTTTAAACTGCGATATAAACTAAAGTACGTTTTCGTTTACCAACTTTTTAGTTTTATTTATTAAAATATAATGTGGATTTACGGCTTGTAAAGACATTTGTTTTGTTGACAATTGACTTTATGAAGATCGACCGACTACCTACTAAGTATTTACGCAGAGCACGGCCTGGATTAGGTGTATTCTCTAAGCGTATCAGCCAATCAACTGACTGTAAATTTAAGGGAGGTAACTGATAAGTTTCTTTTAAAGAGTTACTTCCCTTTTGAATGTTGCGCTTTCTTACAAACACTCTGTATATAGTTAGTTAAATAGATAGATACATAGAAAAATATGATTTCTTTTCTAAAAATCATATCATAGAAATTCAAATATATTCGTGAGTTCTTTCATGCGGATTAACAAGTAATACAGTAAAGCGTACACATGCTCGTATATAAGGTGATATATAAAACTGTAGATGAAACGAAAATCACTGGAAGGCATGGAAGTCAGAGAACCCCAGAAAAAATGGAAATATCAACTTACAACGAAGAAGAAGCAGCATAGGAAAAATCTTACAAAGAAACGTTAAAGAAAATGGAAAAAATAGAAGCCTAGCACCAAACAAGCACTCTTCTAAACGAGGGGCTAAAAAAACAAAATAACAACAAAGCAACAACCAATGAAATTTCAATTTAAGAAGACATACTATTTAGGTTTTGCTTTTTCTTATAATTATGTCACGAATAACTTTAATCATCATTATGATATGGCAATGAAGGCAACAAAGAAAAAGAGCAAGGAGAATTAGAAGAAAAAGAAGAAGTTGAAGAAGAAGAAGGGAATAATAATAATAAAAACAAGACTAAGAAGAAGAAGAAGAAGAAGAAGAAGAAGAAGAAGAAGAAGAAGAAGAAGAAGAAGAAGAAGAAGAAGAACAACAACAACAAGAATTGGTTTTGGCAATCTACAATTCTCCTTATCTTCGAGTATTCCTTATCTACGGCCCTGTGCCAATCTTGGTTTAGACGAACTAGTGCCTACTCAAACGTATTAGTTATTTTGATGAAAAGTAAACGCATTTTCTTAACAAATGCTGACGAGATAAACGCTCATTCTGACAGAATTCGAACAACAAACTCAAATAATATTATCAACAATAATAATAACGTGACAGTAGTACCAATTATAGTCAGAGCCTTGGGAACGGTTCCGAAGAGTCTAGCAAAGAAGTTGGAAGAACTGGGAATTCGGGGAAAACTCGGGACCATCCAGACGACAGCAGTACTAAAATCAGCTAGAATATTGGGGAGAGTCCTGGAGTAGAGAAGACTTGCTGTCACTTGATCTCCAGTGGAAGCCGCCAGTGTGAAAATTGAACGAGTGCAAATAATAATCCCAATAACGATAATAACTGGTCTGTTAAAAGACAAGGTTTCGAGAGTCTGGTCACCAAAGTGCGAGTTTTTTGTCTAGAAAGAAATTAAATTCAGACCACCCCCGTTATAACGCGGTTCGTTGGTAGAACCCAAAATATTAATCTATTTTCTAAAGAGTTAGATCTAGCTCCAAAATAGCTAGATTTAGCTCCAAAATAGGTAGATTCTTTTTTTATCGCGGCTCGTTTGTAACGCGGTTGACTTTCTTGGGCCGCGTTATAAAGGGGGACACCTGTACACTAACAACTGTACAGAACCGAGTTTTGATCTAGAAATGATGATACGACAGTTAGCAGCAAGGTGATGTATTGAATATAATGCTGCAATACATCCTGGGAGAAAATCAATAAATGAGACGACAAAACCTTTAAAAAGTTAATCATATGACAGAAATCAGACAACAGAAATTCTACTTTTTTGGCATATACGCATGACCTTTAAAGCTAGATAATTTTATAATATTGTCGAACACAAAATGGAAAGATGGGTAGAATTGGAAGATATATTTTTATATTAATGCGTCGGAAACAGTAAAGTGCCATGAAACGCCAAACGCTAAAAGCCAGAATTTTCTCGAGAATGGATAGTGCCGGATTTAGTGTTAGGTAAAAATCTGACTATTGATCAGGAAATAAACTAAAAAGATATGCAAGACTGACCGACGGGAAAAGATCGAATTGTTGTTAAAATTTAACCACAAACTAACACCATGAATTGATTTTTTAGTCGGTGAGAAAAAGAAAATGGAACTTAATCTTTTTTGTTGCTTTTTAGGTTTCCGTACTTTAAAATGATGGACGTTAGCTGGGGACTAACGAAAAAGCCCCTATGATTGTAACTATGCATTTACAGTAGACTCCCGTTATTACGGCACCCTTGGAGAGTGCCGTCATAGCAAATTTGCCGTTATAACGGATGGATTAAGAAATAAGGCATACACATTTAAAAATATGACAAGCAAATTGAAAAATACGGCAAGCAAATTATTTACTTTTTAATTTTCTCGGGAAAAGGATTAAACCAACAATTGTCTTGCGAAAATATAAAAACATACGTGCCGTTAGAACGTATGTGTGAGTATATAGTGCCGTTAGAACGATTGCTGTTACAACGAGAACATTATTATTTGGCATTTTTTGTTAAAAGCAAATCTTGAAATGAGTGTGTGTACAATAGTGTTTATAAGTATTTGAACAAACACAGGTTTTGCTTCTATGGCTTGGTTTTAAGAGTTAAAAACAGGAACTTTACACAAGAAAAACCAAATTTTATTGCAATCAGCACAACAAGGTATGCGTTTAGGTAAGTTTTTGTGTTTCTCAATACTAAATTTAAAAATTGAAATAAATTGTTGCACGAATTAAATTAAGATTTCTTCTATCCTGCTAAAATTTTGTTCAGAATCAATCAGCAAGGAGATTGGAATGCCATTGTGTATTTGGAAAAATTGCAAAACTACACCAAACCAATACATATATGGAAAAAATGCAATCATGGCCACGAAATACAGAGTTTATGTTTGTTCAAATAATTATGATCAGTACTGTATATGCTTGATTAAGCTAAAGGGTCGAATGTGTTGTCAAATGGCACCTTACATTCATGAACTCTTGTTTTCTGTTTCGGAAAATACAAGCTGCCCCGAAAGTAACCACCTATTTTGAGTAATAATAGGAATTTAAAAAAATAAATAGAATATACAGTACAAAGTGTCCCTAAACTAACCATCTATTCCGTTAAGATAGAGGGATTTACAACATCTGTTATATCGGCATTATTGTATGCATACTTTTATACAAAATGCAAATTCTTCACGTTTAAATTGCTTAAAACACATTTGTGGTGATTTTTCAATTTCTGAACTTTTTCTTTTGTTTTTCAGACCTATTCTTGACAATGAATGTGAAAGAAAGAATTTTACGTGCAAGATAAAAAGCATGAAGTGTAATCAAATTATAGAAAAGTTTAAGAGAAAATTTCATAAAAAAAGGTCCTAGAGACCAGGCTATTCGTGACTGAAATGCTTGAAAGTCTGTTCCGTGAAACAGTTGATCGCTTTGAGATATGTAGAGACATTGATGGTAGAATCTAATAATTAAACTTGAGCCCGTATTCTTTCATGCATTTATTTAAAAATACATGTGTTTTGTTTCCGTATATATATAATTTAAAAAAAAAGATTCCTATTATTTCTAAAATAGATGGTTACTTTTGAGACACACTGTGTTTATTTTACATTTTTTAACAAGCAGAACTTGAAATGAGAGCGTGTAGGTTTGATTTAGCTAAAGGGTCGAGCGTGTTGTCAAATGGCACCTTACATTCATGAACTCCTGTTTTCTGTTTCAGAAAATATATAACCAAACGTCTGAGGTCTTAATTTTTCCCGGGCAAGGTTTGGTAATAATTTGTAGTTAAAAAAAAGCCGCCACGAATTTGGCTGACGTAAGGTTTTAAACAGAGAAATATCAAGAACTACATCTGCGGCTGTAAATAAGAAAGGAAGTCTTTGAAAGACAATAATGGGTTTCCAAGAAGATCGTTTGGTTTATTAAGTAAAACGAATGTTGATTATTGTCTGGAAGAAAAGAAAAGAAATCGCGTGGAGAAGAACAGTTTGCCTCTTTTTCTGGGCTGAAGAATGGATCAGCCGAAACGTTGTGTTTAAAACATCAAAAATGCTAAGAAGAGATTCGGTTGTCCGAACAAAAGTTTAAATGTTGCTTATTTTCTTCCATTTTCAATGTTGGAATCAATAAACAAAAAATACATCAATTTCAACATTTAAAAGAAATGCGCGCTGAAAAGATAGCTATCTCAATACAATCAAAAGCAATCGCTTTGAATAAAACTTGTTAAAACTAAACGCTTCTGATGCCATCTAACAACAAACACAGAATGATCTTTTTGGCCAACCCGATACATCTACAACAGTAATAAGAAAGGAACTCATGGAAAGGAAGTATTGGGTTACCAAAAAGTTTGTTCGGTTTAAGTAGAAATAAAAGAAAAACGTTGCATATTTTCTTCCATTTTCAATGTTAAAATCAATGAACAAAAATACGCCAATTTCGACATTAAAAAAAGCACTCTGAAATGATAACTGTCTCAATACAATCAAAAGTGATCTTTAAAAAAAAAAATAAAGCTAGTTAAAACTAAACGGTCCTAATGCCATCTAGCTACAAACACATAACGATCCTTTTGGCCAACCCAACAATAATAAGAAAGGTATTCTTGGAAAGGAAATAGAAACGAAATTTCTAGCATTATATATAATAATAATAATTATAATAATAGAGTATAATGATCAAATATGGTTATTCTTTGTGCTGTGTGTCTTCTCGCTTTTACTTCCAATCGAACACTTTGGTTTACCCACTGTCCGCACGGTTTTGGGCCTCATTTAAAGTTTCAATTAAAATCCCACACAAATGGGACATCGTTTTAAAAATTGCTATTTGAAACCGAAACCAATCAGATAAAGAATGATAATATTAATTTTCTTACAAATATCCCGCATAGTTTTACTGTACATATTTACATTTTCTATATATATGGTGTACAATAGGATAAAGGTTATCCAACATAATGGTGCTAGGAAAAGACTTTTCCTAGCATTATATATATATATATATATATACGTATGTATATATACATATGCATGTATATATATGTATGTATATATATACATATGTATATATATATATATGTATATATATATATGTGTTTCATGTGACTCAAGTACGCATGTATCTCTATATTTATGCATATATGCTTCGAGCCTGTTCATTGAGTTACCCTTTATATCAAGTATGAAAGTACGTTGCTTTCATCTAGGTAGGTTTACACAAATATGTATATACATTTTGCAGATCTCTATAAGACCAAATGCTTAAAAAAGTATTTTACAATATCTGAATAAACAGGGTTTTTTATTTTAAAAATTGTGCTTTGAGTTCAACCCCAGCTTTAGTCCTGGTTCACCACCGCTCTCGTAAAATTGCCGTAAATTTAGAAAAAAATGTTTGCAATATCGCGATGGAGTAATTTGGTCCTTGGGTCTGATTTAGTCAACGTTTTAGCTAATTTTGATTTGATTTAAAAATTAGTGCCGGATTTAGTCTTGGCTATATAAAGCTTGGAAGTCCTTTGTTAACAAATTACGCCAGAAGGTCTCACAAAACTTAGTAACATATAAACCTTTTAAAAGTGTTGAGGCTCTTGTGGATTGTGAGGCCCTAAGCTATAGCTTATTTAACTTATGCCAAAATCCGGCACAATACTTCCGGTTTTTATCTGATTTTCTTCCAGTTTACTGATTCTTGTTTTAAAGCTGTAAAATAATTTATTTAAATTGTATATGAATGAGTAGCGCTTGTATAAGCGATTAAACTATATTCCCATTACTATTTGAGCGCAGTTTTGGACGCTAAGTCAAAACTTTACTTCAGAAAATACACTATGAAGTAATAAATAGCAAAACAGTTCCTTTTTTGTAAAGGCTTCGTTTTTAAATAAAAAATGGAGGTTTTCATCTGTACAAAGTGCAGTTTTTCAGTCTGTTTGCTTTTTGTATATAAAAACATTTTGATTGTTTGTGTCGATAAAATAAAATAAATAGACTTGTTAAAAAATTTGCTGTCATTGTTACCGTCAGAATTAATTATGAAAAAACAGTTTCTGAATAAAAGAAGAGAGACCACGTCACCATATTGTTAATATGGCTGCCATTTGCAATTTGCTTTCATTGCTGATAAAGCTACCGTCTAAATCCATATCCTTTGGATGCATTTCACTTTGAAGGATAATATTAAGATGTATTAACCCATTAACTGCAGCAGGTGGCAAGTGTAATAGTTATCCATTGCAAGGTGAAAGCTCCCGTCTATTGCAAGATAATCCGTTGCAAGTCATCTATTGCAAATAATTCATTGCAAAATAAAAGCCCTGACCCACAAATAGATTTGAGTTGCTATCAATCACAATGAAACGGAATATTTATTGAGTCAGCCATAGAACTGCAATGACGGAAATGTCCATCATTCGCAGTTAATGGGTTTATATCAACCATCTCTTCTCTTTGTCTCTCTCTCTTTTATTTTTATAAAAATGTTCCCAAAATAACACAAATTAAACACGCGACAAAAATATCTAACAGCAGTTTGGGTCGCATGTCCTAAGATTTTTGTAATCTTCCAAAAATGAGCCAAATGCCGAAATAACCGATTATTCATATTGTCTTTGAGATGTAGATAACATCTGTAGTCACTATAAAAGAGTGAGTAATCCCCCAGTGCAATTATGGCGCTGTCAGTGAAAAACATGCCGTATTTACTCGTGTATAAGTCGCACCTTTTTGTGCCAATTATTTTATTTCAAAAGTTCAGATGCGACTTTTACTCGGAGTTAAGAATCCAGTTATTCTCAGTAAAATTTGAATAAGAATGTTGTACCAAATACAAAGATAACAAGCCTGAAAGTCAGACCACAGATGCGCGAGTTCTCTCACTTGCACTTTCAGACATATATAGAAGGAGGGGGAGGAAACGAGAGGTTGTGAGAGTTTTTCGGTATGTCAGCCTGTCAGTCAATTAATCAGTCAGTCAATCAGTCAGTCAGTCACTGTCATCGCTACTAGAGATGCTTGCACATCTAAAAATCAGGATACGACTTATACTCGCATGCGATTTATACACGAGTAAATACGGTATGTCTTTTCCTGACAACTCATAATAACCAGTTGTCCTTCAATAAAAGAAGTTGATTTGATTTTCTTTTAATAATTAAAAGTAAAAATATCTTTTTTGTTTGTTGTTGTTGATTGTTTTCAATCTCGTCCTAGTCCGACCAATCGTTTAAATTCAATCATCGATGTTGATAGACTGTTTGGACCGGGCAAGGGGTACAAACACCAAAATCGACAGAGAACACAGGAGAGTGGAAAAGACAAAAACCCAGAAGAGGATACGATCCACCACCTCGGCCACTTCTTGCCATTGCTTCATCAGAGCGACCTCTTTACTCCTTTCCTCTTCCTTGTTCAGCAAGAGTTGCAACTTTTCCAGGATTTCTTCGGCTTCCCAAGAACGGGGCCATTCCCGGTGTATTGTCGTCGTCTGTACCCCACGAGCACGTAACCCGCTTTCCCCCCGCCGACTAAGGCTACTGTCCTCGATTGTCCGGCTCGAGTTGGCTATTTGGTCACTGCTCCCGAATTCGATAAGGTTACACCCGGATTCACTCGGGTGCGGACGGGGGAACTTTCGATTTCGTTTGACGACCACTTGGAACGAAGACTGTTTAACCTCTTCGAATTTGATCTGAAAAGAAAATGAAAAAGAAAAGATCAATACAGTACCAGACCAAGCTTGGGACCGAGATGACCCGGATTTCTGGATTCTCCTGAATTTTAGGCCAAAGCTTATTATTTACTTGAAATATAAAGTAAGCAATCTTAAAATATAGAATATAAAATATACGATGAAAACCAAACAAAGTAAAGTGAAGAAAGAAATTGTTTATACACACAATCCCTTTCATATACACACTAACCCCATTCAAAAACAGGGTCTATTTAATAATATTAACCCATTAATCTTCATCTGCAGACAGTTCAACCACGCCAACAAAAGTAAAACAAAGAATGGTCGAGTGCGAACTACTATAAAGCTTGCCAGATTAAAAAACTGGCCAGTTTTAAAAAATAGGCAGTTTTCTGGCAATTCTGGTTTTCCGGAAGCCGGATAAATGGTCCCGCACTGTACATAATTCCATAGTCATGACAAGTAGATCGATTTGTAATAATGGAAGGATATTTATCCCCGAATAACCAGTGGAAAGAAAATCGGAATATTATTATTTTCAGTACAATTGTCATTGAGGTATTTATTCTATCCGAACGGATAGAATAAATGCCTCAATGACAATTGTACTGAAAATAATAATATTCCGATTTTACAAGTACAATTAGTTGAACCTAGAAAACACCCAGAGAGTGCATACCTCTGCCACTGCCATGCACTAATTAAAAACTGAATGAAAATCAGTTAATATATAACTAGTTTTGACTTTCCATAATTCTGATTATTGTCTTAATTTTTAAAGAAATATCTATCAATTAAAAAAGAAATCCTGACCCACCCTTCCACAAAATATCATTAAAAATAACGAAAACTTTTGGAAATATTGTATGAACAGTCAGACAGATAAACATGTGTGAATACATATACCTCTTCCAACTGGCAGAGGTAATTACTGTAAGTTTCTTTATTCAATAAACTGCTACGTTTTGTTTAATGAGCTCGATTCTAGACGCCAGGATTCTTAAAAGGGTTAATGATTAAAAAAAGCTGACCTCTTACCTGATGAATGTACTCGAGTTTGTAACATATTGCCTTCGAGGCGATAACGACGAACGATCTGAGACAAGGCGGAAGTGGAGCTTGGTGTAGGCCACGATTGTTAATGTTTGATACAAATACGGCCAGAATGACAGATAGAGATGTTAGAGCCATAATCACCGTCAAATAGATTCCTGTAAAACATAAAGAACAAAAATGTTGGGATGAAGTAAAGATCGGTATCACCAAGGTAAGAATTAAAAGTAAGAATGAAAAAAAAAAAGGTCTTACAACAATTTATTAAACTCCATTTATTCTTTAAACATCATGGCGCCTGTGCCATTTTAAACAGGGGGCTCCCCGGGTCTCCACGGGAGTGTACCCAAGATCTCTTGAATGTTGTAATAGCCTACCTTTATGGAGGTTGGTTTGTCGGCGCCCGGAAGGTTTTGTGGAGGTTAAAGAAGCCGATCTATTGATGAGAATCGGATCTTCTGTGAGGAAGGTTTTGTGATCGCCGGCTTGATGCATGAGATTTCTCCATAGTAAAGGTTTTCAAAAATGGGTTAAAATGACTCCATTTAAATACGATCAACGGCAGAAAAAGGTAACAGCAACGAAAGATAAACGAAAGAGACAATTCTTGAAAGAGACGTACTTTTCTTTATTTAAACAAGGGTGTAAATTTAGTTACATGTTTATGTGTGCGCGTATGTGTGTATGTAAAAGTCCATTGTCCGTGTATATGTGTGTAAATATGTAAAAGTCCTTTGTTCCGGTATATTTGTTTTAATGTAGGTTTGCGATCGTGCAAATACACTGTTTTGGCTAAAAGATATTTCATGATGATAATGTATGCGTGGGTGTAAATAAAGTGTCTTACTTACAGTTTGGGCTGAATTATTGGCTTGTTAGGAAAATCTGGGGGTCTGGCTTTCGGGCCACGTGGCCCGAGAGCCAAGGGTGGAAAAAGGGGAGCGATATCGGACACGTCTTCATGTCACTACTTGCTGGCCCCTGATTGGCTGCCACACGTGAGGACGGAATGATCTAGCTTACCGTGTGTGGAGAGTTTCACTCACGGGAGACAACTCCGCTTTGACTCGCCACACCCTAACCAAATAAAGATCAGTACTACCCAACTGAAGCAAGTAAAGATCAGTACCACCAAGAGGAAAGGGGTGCTGGTATTAACTTGATCCAAATGTTTCGTAAAGGATTTGATTCTTGATGAACAGCAGAAACGATTCTTGTTAATTCAACTGAAGATAATGTATCTCGGTTACGGTATTCCGCACATAATAATTAGCAATGTGCATTTGTCGTCTGTCACGCTTACGTCATCAGTGTCCCCTGGTGACGTAACTAGAATTTTATGTTACGCTAAACTTGATAAATGGTATTTTTACTTAATTTTACCTTTAGATTAGTTTAATATTTAGGAAGTATTGAACATAAGCAAGAAAATGCTGTGCAATATAATGTTTTTGATAGTACAAGTACAATGCAATTGGAAAATTACTTTATTATTTCCGTCATTTTTTGACAGCAATAGTCTATAATATTATTCTGCTTGTTCCTACCTGCGTTCAAAGGTTACGCTGTCAATAATAACATTCAGGAAAGGTTGGGTAGTTTAATAAAAGGATAGGAAGAGAGAGGACAGAAAGTTTATTAAACTACCTAATCTTTCTTTTATATTATTACGGAAAGCGTAACATTCAAACGCAGTTAGAAACATATTTCAAGATTCCTTTTCTGCAATTTCTCAGCTTATAGAATTCAAAGACAGTCGAGAAATTTGATAGGTTAGTGATTTTTCCATTTGGATGAATTGATTTCCATATGAAAATACAATATTTCTTCTCGGAAATTATTTTAATCTCATAAAAGCATGAATGAAAATGAATAAAATGAATTCAGTTCCCTTCTTCGTTGTCAACTCTTTCTGTTTTATGAAGCATCTTTGATGAAATCACGTCTTCAAACTGACAAAAAATCCGTGACTTTTGTAGATGAGTTATTTCGGGAAATGTTTGGAAAAAAACTAATGCATTCGAGTTTCATCTATTTTCAGCTCTGAAATACACACAAGTCTTAATCCCAAAGGCAATAATCCCAAAGGCAATAATCCAAGTAGAAAAATAGAGAAAGAAAGATTAATTTGCCAGAATAAAAATAAACCCGTTGAGGATGATCAAAGTTTTTTTACAGTAAAATAAACAAATTTATTATTAATACTATTAATACGCTTGTCACGGTCTCCGTACATACGTTACGCTGTGATTGGGAAATTCGTCAAAAACTAACCAATCACAAGAAAGAAGAGGAGGAGAAGAAGAAGAGGAGGAGAAGAAGAGCAGGAGGAGAAAATGAGGAGAAAAGAAGAGGCGGAGAAGGAGAAGAAGAAGAGAATGAGAAGAATAAGAAGAGGGGGAGAAAAGAGGGACAACAAAAGGAGAGAAGGAGAAGAAAGATAAGAGTAAGAAGAAGAAAGTAGAAGAGGAGGAGCAGTAGAATGTAGAAGAGGAGGAGGCGGAGGATGGGTAAGAACAAGAAAAAGAAGAAGAGAGGGAGGAAGAGAAAAAAGGGGATACGGAAGAAGAAGAAGAAGAAGAAGAAGAAGAAGAAGAAGAAGAAGAAGAAGACAATAATCATAAAAACAATGACTGCATTTAAAAGAATCTAGTAGAATGGCCATGTAAAAGAAAAAGAAAGACGATGTTTGATATTCTAAGCAGAACTTGTTCGAGACGAAACTCAAGGCTTCATTAAGATTTCATCTCTGGAACATCATCAATGCAACTCTATTAATGTTCATGTCCAGAGAAAATCAAATGGGAACCCGTCGTCTTTATATCCGGCGACAAATGTTAATGGTGAACAGTTGGACTTTGAACTACACTCTTAACGTTTCGCTCCACAAAATGGTTTCGAGAAAACGATTTATTGTAAACGAAACAGATGCAATCAACTGCGCATGACTGAGCGGAAGGAAGTTTTCGCTCCGGGCGGACATGTTGTGCGAGGAAAGGTTTTTGTTCTGATCTGATAAATTGGATCGTAAAAGCGTATAAAACAACGGAACGGCATTTGACTAGTAATTTCTTTTTCTCTTATAACACTAATTCTCTGTTACTGCACACCAAGACAATCAGATTTTGTCTGAGACAATCCCCCTAAGGAACATTTTTGCACGTTGGTGCCTAATTTATATGGGAGGAAGGTCTTAAATTCTTCGTTCTGTCGTTCTAATTTGAGAAGGAACACTTTATTTCTGTTCAGATCAAGAGTTTTTCCAACCGACCAGTCTTGTTCTTACGACACTCAAAATAACATTATGAATCTTGAGAGAGGCATTTAATAGACTAGCTGAAAACACGCCCGCAGTGGTTTTTCCCCCAGCTAATTCCTGCGGAAGGCCTAAATGGGACGTATGAACCCAATAAAAGATCATAGATTTGAACTATGTTTATAGAATCATACCTTATTTGAAAATCATCACCATCATGAACTATTTTATATAAATATCTGTTGATTTGTTGGAAATCTAAATATTTTACTGGATTTTATATTTGAAATATGGAAATCTGATTTTTAAAAAAAATCTATACTTTTTTGTACATAGGTTGGGGGGAAGAAGGGTCAAGGTGAACCTCCACCTAAAAATAGTAAACAAATATCTTCGGAATTTTTTAAAAACTAATATGATAAAAACATTCCCCGGGCTCCCATTAATAACCACTTAAAATTTGGTGGCCATAGCTCTGACCGTCCTTCAGTTATGCGATGACAGACAGACGAACAAAAAGACATTTGGTGAATTATAGTAAGACAAATGTAGGTATTTAGTAAGATTAGCTGAGTCTAGCACAAGGTTACAATTGTAGGGTATTGAGTGAGGATCGAACTCATAAATAATGGCTTGCAAGTCTAGAAAGCTAGAGAAAGACCATGACTGCGAAATAAAACGACGCATAACAATAGGTTGAAAAGCATTTTGTATGAATAGAGACATTCTGAAGAGCACCTTGCCAATGTGCTTAAAGCGTAAAGTATATAATGGTTGCATAATACCAGCCATGACTTATGGATGCGAAACATGGAAATTAACAAAACGAGCTGAAAACCTTCTTAGAATAGCATAGAGAGTCATGGAAAGAGCAATGCTAGGGATAACTCTAAGTGATTGAAAAAGATCAACATGGCTCAGAGGGAGGACTAGAGTGAAGGATATACAAATAATTAAACAGCAGAAATGGAGATGGGCTAGTCACCTAGAAAGAAGAGATGACAATAGATGGGGGAAAAGACCAACCGATTGGTGCCCACGGGACAGTAAACGCAGTAGGAAACGACCAGACACAAGATGGAGGGACGAGATAGTAAAGTTTGTCGGTAAGACGTGGCAGAGGTTAGCACAAGCTAGGTCGTGATGGAAGGAGATAAGTGGACTTATAACGGCTGCTGCTGATGATGATGATGAAGTCTAGCATGCTAAACGTCTCTCTAATGTAGACATTGGTGATTTTTTAAAAATCGCTATACTTGTATTATTATAGTTTTCTCAGACATCTGAATAAGACACTTTTCGGTCAGTCGGTTACAATTACGTTAAACAGCAGAAAGAGGGAGGAGCGGGGTATTGTGTTTTATATACCAGCTGCTATTAAGTCAGAAGAGAAGGTGTGATGTCTTTAAAAGGTGTGATGTCATTAATTCTATTCTGATCAATTATTTTTACCAGCTGCTATGATGTCAGAATATAATGTCCGAGGTCAGCATTTTTGTATTTAAAAAAACCAAAAATGGCCAAAAAACGCCGAACTATTACCACGGATGGTGGACGCATCATTGAACTTATGGTTCTTGTTATCTATATTTCTAAATATCTATCTATCTACACACACACACACACACACACACACACACACACACACACACACATAAATATATATGTTTATGTATATACGAGGGTGAAACAATAAGTCTGTAGCCTGACATATAGTTATTAGCTGAATTTTGATCTGAAATCTTAACTGTTTACTGTTCGATTTACGTGATTAATATATTATATATATACGGGGCGTGTACGGAAAGTGTTCAGCCACTTAATATCAACGAGAAAATATCGTACCTAGGGTAATGGCATCTTAGTCCCCCTTAAAAGTACTCCCCTCACACACTTAACCTAGCGTCCCTTCCACTTTTCAACTGTCTCGTCACGTTCTCTTTAATCTCATCTACGGTCTGAAATCTCTTAGGGAAAAACCAGTCGTTGGGAGCCAAATCTGGACTTTAGGTGGCAGGTCTGACAGACCTGGGTTATGTGATGTTTGCCAAAAAAACCTGAACGAGATGCGAAGAATGACTCGTTCTATCATTGTGAATGCGATGGCCACAGTATACAAGCTCACTCAGTGCCGTCTCACTTCTGACTGTGTAACCACACAGGAGAGTGTGTGTTCACACATGCACATTAAGATCCTCTCTGATTAGTTGCTCAGTTACATCAAGGCCGCGCGACCGATTCTCGTGATATTATAAATATAAATGGATACTTTCGGGATACATCTCGTATAATGTGTGTGTCTTTGTGTGTCTATATGCAAGTCTTCATTCCCACCATAAAAGAAAAAATCAGTACAAACAGACGATAAATAATAATTCAAGAAATTAATTGAAGTCACGGTAAAATGGCTTCAGTTCATAACTTAAAAATAATTTTATACATTGATTAGAAACCATCAACCAAAACTGTCACCAAAACTGTCAACATAGATTTCTTCAGTTTTTAAGTTGATCCGGCTGGCTGGCTATGTATATATCACGAGTACAGGCCGCGCCAACGGAGCTAGAGGTCTAGAGGTCAGACTTTTTTAGTGATCACTAGCCAACAAAAGGCGAGAGAAGTAACTTATTCATTGATCACCCCTTTTTCAAAAGTTTAATTGAACAGCCCCAACACGGCATGGCGTTGGTCACATGACTGTTTCTATTGAGTGACTAACCAGACCTGTTTCTATTTTCTTTAATTAAATATTCTTTCAGATTTGCCGCCTTTCTCTATGGTAGACATTATTATTCAATTACGGTTAATTGAAATGAAATGAAACAAAAACAATGAAACCAAAAAATTAGAACAGACATTTGTTAAGCAATTATCACTTATTTTCAAGTGTGTAAATTTTGTTCAAAAGTACCAAATATATACTTAATATCAAAATTTAAAAAGGAAAAGGGAGAAAATCGAGTAAATTAAAAGTTATTATAAAAAAATATATAAATAAAGAATAAAAGATTAAAAAAAAGCCGAGAAAACAAACGATTAAATCTGTTATGTTGTTACATATAAAACGTTATTTCTTTTTATTACATAATCGAGAATAATTCCAAATTGAAAGATCTACTAATGTAATTGCATTTTTTGGCAGATTCAATGTAAATAGAGATATAATTCGTTACTATTAGAGGTTTCTGTGACAATTTGTGTTCACTTCGCGCTAATGCCCTTGGGAAAGGCATGAATCCATCTCTCCCCCTAGCGCTCCCCCCTAGTTGGCAATCAGTCTAGGAGACGCACAACTCTGATTCCAAATCAAGGAGTGGAGCCAGCTTGGGGCGGCTGGTTGCCAACTTTAACTTCGTTCCTGCAGCTCCCACAGCCAAGCTGATGCCAAACGTATCGCGCCCCGTTCTCCTTTGGACTACATCAGCGAGGCCGAGGATTCTATTGATTGGGCACCCCACGATCTCCACAGACCGAGATAGAAGGAGGCTTTCATTATCTACCCCTTCAGGGAACACCCTAATATTATGTAAATTGGGTCAGTGTAGGTCATTAAATATTCAAAATGGCTACCATATGACTAACTGAAAACCAGAAGTACCAAATTTGGTACTTTCTGCTTTTCTGAGGAATATTCAATTTCCCCTTTGGCTTTCACTTATGGGTCAAACATATCTTACAGACAATCCAAAGAAACAGACGTTTTTTTAACGGATGTGATAAAAAAAACTAGCAATATACGACATTAGACAATATGACAGATCCATCATCTCCAATCGTCTTGGTTTCCTTGCCATTGGAATTGTTTGATTTGTAAAGTAGCATATGCTACTTGAAGTGCAACAAGTAGACGTTAAACGAATATATGTACAGGCGTCTTCGTTCTGTGTAACGTAGTCCATTATCCTCGACCTCGAGGGATAGCTACGATGACGACGATCTTAGTTAGTGAGTACATTCAGTGCTTCATTGTCGCTAAGAGATCATCAAGCATTACAAAAAATGAATACCCTGGGCTATTTTCACACACACACACACACACACACACACACACACACACACACACACACACACACACACACACACACACTACGCTCGATTACAGTCACGAGGCTGCAGAAAAATATTCACGTTTCAGGTTCGATTCTACCGCTTACGAAAAGAAGTCTTTTCAAACCAACAGCAACAAAAGAAAGTTACCACAAAATCAGAAAACGAAGTGAATGAAAGAATTGAGCTTTCCTATCTTTTCCCCTTTCTTCCACTTCGTCACTTCTTTCTTTCTTTCTTTCTTTCTTTACTTGTGTGTCTCTTTTATTCTTCGTTTTGTGTAAGATACAAAGAATAAAAGAGACACACGAAGAAAGAAAGAAAGAAATTGAAAATAAGAAAGAAGAAGCAGAGATTTTACAGAAGATTGAAAGAAAGAAAGAAAGAAAGATTGAAAAAGAAGAGACGGTGTTTTACGAAAGAAAGAAAGTAAGAAAGAAAAAAGAAATTGAAAAGGAAGGAAAAAGGGATTTTTCCAACACTGAGACATAAGTGACGAGCGTTTACAAAAGAAAGAAAGGATGTTGAAAAGAAGAAAAAGGGGTTTTACAAAGAAAGAAAGAAAGGAAAACATACAAAAAGACAGAAAATGAGACACAAAGAAAGAAAGAAATTTAAAATAAGACAAAAGAAGGGATTTTACAAAGAAACAAACACAGACAGAAAGACAGAAAATGATACCCAAAGAATAAAAGAGACAAAATCCCCTTTTTACTTATTTTCAATTTCTTTCTTTCATTCTTTCTTTGTGTTTCTATTTTATTATTTGCATCTCATTTTCTGTCTTTTTGTATGTCTTTCAGTGTTTTTCTTTTTTTCTTTCTTTTTTCTGTGAAATCCCACCCCTGCTATTTCAATGTATTTCTTTCCCATCTTTTCTCTATTCTTTCATTCTTTTCTCTTCGGTTCTTTCTTTTCATTTAGAATTCTTTTCCCATTTTCCTTCCCTCGTAGCACTTCTTCGCACTTTCGCCCCCTTCTTTTTTCTTCCTAATTTTCCTTCATATTTTCTTCCCCAGCCTTCCCTCATGATTTTTTGTCTTTCTCAAACAACCAAAATGTTTCTTTCTTTCTTTTTTTCTGTCTTTCTTTTTTCTTTCTTTCTTTCGTTCTTTCTTTATTTATTTGCCTTTCTCAACTATCGAAATTCTTTTTTGCCATGGAAATAAGTCTTCATAGCAAGAGATGTCGAGTGTAAAATATAAGAGGATTTTGCAGTGAAAAAATCCGCCCCGACAAGACCGAAATTCAAAGGGAGGTCACTGTGTACATCACCTCTATTTGGTTGACTGAACAGAACAACGTACTGAGATAGACTGATTGAGAGAGGGAGATAGAAAGAGAGAGAGCGTGCGCGCACGAGAGAGAGAGAGAGAGAGGGGGGGACGATAGGGAGAGACAAAGAGAGAGAGAGAGAGAGTGAGGAGACAGGGAGAGAGAAGAGCAGTGATGTGTCAGAGTTGACAAGAGTCATAGAATGCTGCCCATTAGCTTCAAAACCTCAACCGAGAGCGCATTAGACAAGATCTAAAGGTACACGGTTCAATCCCAGATTTCGGCATAGTTGTCAAACCGTATATCGCGCAGATGACATTTTGGATGGATGCACTTTCGTCGTGATGTGTTCAAATATTAGGTTGTACAAAAGTCCCGTCCCCCCAAATGGTCTTTCAACAGTGTATCCAGTCTCAAGTTTTCAAAAACAGAGCGTTGGGAACCTTTTCACACACATAATAAATAAAAGTAACTAGAATACGTTTTTTTTTATATCATTCAAAATAATTCACCAAAAGTCTGTCCGTCTGTCTGTATGGGACAGCCTATCGCAAAAATCACACAACATAACCCCGTGAAACCTTCTGTGAACCAATGTGAGCAAGTGGGGACTTCGTATCGTTCATAGAGAGCGTAAGAGGGAAATATCGGCTGCTGAAATGCTTTATCTCGCTAACAGTTGGTACTTTGATATCGTTCATAGAGAGGGGGTGAGAGTAAGAGGGAAACTGTTTATTTAGTCGATGTTTGTGTTTGAATTCCGCTGCTTCAATTTAAGCAAGCTGAAAGTGAACACTTTGTGCCCAGGGAATTTGCCGTCGATTGAATGTTTGCAAATTATTGCTAGTGTTTTCGAAACTTAGCGAGTGCGCCGTTATATTGACATTGTATCAGACTAAGTTGAGCTTACTAAATATCTAAGGTGCCTCCTGTGGAGCGATAGTTCTACCCATTATATATGGTTATTTTTTTCAGACCGTCAATTGGTCCACCACTGTTTGCGGACGATGCATGCTTCTAAATACTTACTGCTTGAAGACCGATGATATTTCTCCAGGCAGAACCTCCTCATTGAATTTAGAAAATAGGGTTAGGGATGTTTCTGGCTTTTCCTAAACAGATTTCAGACCGTGGACGAGATTAAAGAGAACGTGACGAGGCAGCTTTAACTATCTTGACTTTTCAGACTTTTTTGAAAAGTGGAAGGAACACTGGGATAATTGTGTCAAGTCTCAATGGGAATATTTTGAAGTGGACTAGGGCGCAATTGCTGCTTTTCTTTCGTTAATATTAAATGGCTGGATAATTTACGGACAGACCTCGTATAACACTAGCTATTTTCTAAATAGTCTCCCACTCACTTCTAACTGTAAACAATATTGCTTAACTGTGGTGAAAACTTTTCCTGTGTGGATTTTACAAGCACTTAACGGGCGTAAAGATAGAAGGACTGTTTGCCTGGGTTGAAAATTATCTTCCTAATTTTGGGTCGGCAACGGTCAAATCGCGTTGGACACCCGGGTTCTCGTAAGATCACCGAAGTTAAGCAACGTCGAACCTGGTCAGTACCTAGATGGGTGACTGTCTAGAAAAACCAGATGTCGTAAGCCGGGGATTATGTAGAGATCTCCTCCTCTGCCAAGACGTCATGTGCCAGCGTGGCAGAGTAAGGTCCATCAAACCCCATCTTTTACGACCTGGGGAGTAACAGTATTCAAAATGGTACATCCAACCAAGGACAATTCTGGAACGACAGAGAAGACAAAAATACGACTTCGAAGGCGTTCCTGCAAAACGTGAGTGGCACGGGCAAGGGCACACCAGGGTGCATCAAAAGGGTAGTGACCAGCCAACTTGGAAAGGATAGGGGCCCTACCAAGTATCATCCCATAGTCAGACAGAGTAGATAACTACGATGTCATCCTATGTCGAAAGATATCGAACCTAAAGGAGAAGAACGAACATCACCAGCACAGAATGGGCAACAGGATCCCAGACATATCAACGAAAGAAAATGGTTAGTAAACACGTAGTTTTTGTCAAATTCCAGTCCAAGTCCTCAATCCTCATCAAATTTAGGGTAGTGAACTCTTCACTGTTTGTCTATCCCGTCACATTAAACCAAACCGATATATAAAATTAATATTTCCTTACCGTGATTTGAAATCACGAGCTAGTGATTGCTAGGCGGCTCTCTTACTAACCGAGCCAAACTGACAAGTTTGATATTTTTATTTATTATATATACAATACAAAAGTTCCAATAATCATCTTCAGTTGTAATAGAAGTAGGATTGGAGTTTGACCCTGTCTTACCGCATCGAGTCATGTCTAACTATTTAATAGCCCGACCAAAGACCAAAGACCAAAGACCAAAGACCACGTGTACCTTTACCATTTACCTTTACCTATCCCGTAACCCACAAGGGCGAGATAGTCAGACAGAGATCTCCTAGACTGGTTGCCAACCATAGCAAGGGTGCCCAGTCTGTCCTACTATTTACCCTATCTATTTATTGGAAGGTGGAGGGAGTGGTGGAGAAGAGGTGGATTCATGACTTTCCCAAGGGCATTAGTGCAAATTGGACACAAACTGTCTCAACCGGAGTTTGAACTTGGCTCGCCGATTCCAATCTCCGTGCCGTCTGGCCACTCCGCATCTCCAAAGACCTGTGTGGAAATTATTTATTATCGCTATTTCCCTTCTGTACTCCCTTATCAGCGCCTGACAAGCCCATTAGTCATCTGACCTTAACTCGTCTCGAGTTCGACCAGACAACTTACCGCCTCAAACTGACATCGATATATCTCGTAAATCACCGGCAGCATTCGGCTAATTCCGTTATTTCCGGTTATCTCTTCGCTGTTCCAACAAAACTCATTTAAAACCTGGTTGAATTTTCTGGCGTTGCTGTTGTCATTTCATGTACATAATTAACTACCACCCCACGAGGGAAGCACGTGACACAAGGTCGGTTTTTAATGTGGGGGCCCACATGCATACGTGCGGGCAGCACATGCTTGCAATACCTGATGTTCCCAAGTGATCAGGCTCGAAGCCGCTTAACGATGCTTTCGGCGTGATTTGACCGTAATGTCATTTAATGTATATTCATTTATTCCGCTAGACATTAACTTTTTTTTGTATATAGCTTCATACTTTGACAAATTCCCTCCCATGAATGATGTACAAGTGACACTTGATGACCAACGGGACACGCAGAAGGCGCTTATTTTTGTGTCATGAATCCAGATTCAAGTTCGAGGCAATAATACTAAAAGGGCAGAAGTCGCTGAGGAACATATGGCTTATTTCTGTTACGTTATTCAATAATTTTGAAAGTAAAACCTGCGGTTTTAGTCGTAAATGGCCAAATTAATGAACACTTCATTCCCATTGTACCGTGCACATACATATAACACCCCGCAATTGATATCTATCTATCTATCTATCTATCTATCTATCTAT
>VCCN01004626.1:7993817-8010358 GCA_006491835.1 Architeuthis dux | reverse complement strand
ACTGGAGGCCGTAATGCATTTGATAAAAGTATATCCAGCGAACAGAACACCGACAAAAGACCCTGCGGCTGCTCTCAACTCAAACAGACTATGGAGAAAACCAACATCAACCCGGGAACCTAGGAAGAACAAACGGCAACATTCTTTGAACAAGAACATCACAGAAATGAAGAGGACAAAAGACAAAGACAAAAGATCTGCCAAGAAATTAATTAATCGGAAACGAGAAAAGAGCCGATATTATTGTGCTTATTATTATTTGTATCGATTTCCTCATGGGAATAAATATTACATATAGCAATGAAACAGACTGTCATACAGATATAGACTGGATACTTGTATGCCTTGCTCATCGCAAGAGAACAATTGACCTACCGGGATTTATTATCGGTGCACATGACATAACATGACATAACACCAGGAGCGTAGATTCAATGCTTTCCTTCTACGCTGTCTCAAAATGATTCTAGGAATCACCTGGAAGAACCACGTCGTAAACAAGAATATTCTGGCACAAGCGGGATTACTAAGCTTGTAACGAGAAGAGGAGAGAGGACCGGTGGGAAGAGTGAAAAGAGGGCAGCGCCTAAAGGACCAGGCGCGGACTACACCTGCAAAAGCTGCAACAAAGTTTGTCGCTCAAATATCGGGCTGTAAAGTCACAGGAGGCGCTGCAGCTCAATCATAGGCTAGTCCTTGGCGCACGATCCATTGTCTTCCGAGACAGAGGGAGGCCAACAACTGGACATACCATTAACAACAAACGCTATGAGCAGATGACACTGTATTGATTGCAGAAAGTATTTAACTGTCAGATATTCCTGAAAAATCTGACTTCACATCAGGGAAATTTCTCTTTTTGACTGTTTTTATTCTGTCTAATTTGTTCATTTTCCCATTTGTCCATTTGTATTTGGAAAGCCCTACAGTCTCAGACATTTGACAGGCGGGGCGCTAACACTTGGCGCCCTGGACGAATTAATAAATGCAGGAAAACAAGCAGGGACCGCTTGACTGAAGAGCGCGTTAACACATGAACAGACCCCAGTGCCGAATTATTGAAGGAACCGGATTACAGGTAACCGGATTAGTGAATGTTTTACTGTACTTTTAAAGTTCTTGTCTTTGAGCTGTCTTTCAACATGTCTCCATTTACTTGCCTGTGTTTACAAGAGCGCATTGACATATGAACAGATATTAGAGCCGAATTAGTGAAGAAACCGGATTACAGCTAACCGGGTTAGTGAAGGTCTAGCCGTATTTCAACATGTCTTTTATCCCCCCCCCCCTATATATATATATATATACGTGTGTTGGCATAATATCTTATTGATGGAACCTCTTTATTGTGTTATAAAAGATTCTATCACTACTTTTAACAATACAGAATTGTATCCAACGTACCAGCTAAACCTTTCAAAAACGTATCAAATCCATAGTATACAATTATATATTAACCAATACGATAATTCAGTATATCACTTTTATTGAAAACATAATAAAAATATATAAAAAAAATACAAAAAGATTATCTTTTTAATTAAAAACTTGCTTTCTCCACTGCTTTCATATTATACTATTTCTTTACTTTCCTCTTATCACAGAGATCTTATGATGGGATCTATTTGGTACAGTCTGTCATTACAAAAAAAACTTTTGAGTGTAATAAGGCATTTATCGTTTCAATCTTTTTAAAGAATTGCGCTTTTTACTTTGATGTTGTTCAATAAAGAAAATATTCTTTCGGCTACATTATTTTATCAAAAGATGTTAAAAGTACCAAATATTCCCAGTGTGGTACCAAACGTACCGACAAATACCGAAAGTATCAAAATTGGTGTGGACGTACCAACTTTGGAAGCCCGGCTCTATATCTGTTCTCCTGGTGATGGAACTACTTTATTGTGTTATAAAAGATTCTATCACGACTTCTAACAGCAAGTTGCATTTCATGAACGTTGCTGATCAAATCTTCACCGATAAGAATTTTGCACTGAGTGGAATGACTTGGGGAAAGACGACAAAATAAACTAATTATAGAAAACAATAGAGAATAAAGGGAAGACAGATCTGGTTAGTCACTCAATAGAAACCGTCACCTGACCAACGTCTTTTGGCAGTATGCCTTGCTGGGGGTGATTAATTAAAACATTGGAAATAGGGCTGACCAATGAATAAGTTACTTCTCTCGTCTTTTGTTGGGCAGTGATCACTAAGAAAATCTGAATTTATTCTCAAACGTGAATGCTGCCAAACACAAACTACGGGATCAATTTAGCATAAACTTAATGCCCCCCCCCCCAAGAAAAGAAAAACGCTAGGCTGCCTGCGTGTGTAACGATCCGGTAACAGCTGGGTAGTTAGATGGGGGTGTGCAACCTTACCCCCCCCCCGAGGAAACGTTTGAAATTTAACCAATTTCAGTGGGATGCATTCGGATTTATTTACGCATTCTTCAATTTAATGCGTTTTAGGGGTATCTTGATTCAATACATACAGCTACAATGCCCGTTTCGGCTAATTTGAAGAAGTAAAAACAGATAAACAAAATGAGAATGTTGCTAGTATATAGATAGTCAGGGAACGAGAGTTCCCATAGCACTATACCACTGGTCATAATAAAATGAAAATGCAGTATAAATAAATGATGAAAGCAACAATAAAGATGAAAGATAAACTAGTCCAAAATTAATAATGAAAATGCTTCATCCAAGAAATTCTGACAACTTAAAACCTATTACAGCTATTTTACTACTAGACACTAAACAATATAGTGTGAAGAAATATTTGATAAAAGTGTGGTTCAAAAAGACCAGATTTTAATTTGCCTAGGTGGTCGGTGTCCGTGATCAAATCAGTAAACTAATCCCCCATGGAAATGACATACGAATTGGAATTTCGTTGCTTCTTTTATTTTAGATCGGCGCTGCTTGCTTAAAAAACGGTAGTAGAATATAAAACGATCTGAGCGTGGCGATAAAAATAAGATGAAATAAAAGATAAAATAAGATACAAATCACAAATTTAACTAGAAAACACTCCATTGTCACTAAATGCTGAATGAAAATAGTTTTAGGGGAGGTAACTGTAAACATTTACCCCGACCCGCTCCAAAAGGTAATCAATTCTGGCCCACATTTCGACAAAATGTCATTAGAATTCATTGAAAACTTTTGGGATATTGTATGGACAAACATGGGTGAATACATGAATGTATGAAATAAAAAAATAAAAATATCCTGGCTCCACTCCACCTTACCCTATGGCATATCATTCCAGAAAACTTCATTGAAATTCATTGAGAACTTTGGGAGAAATTATGTGGGCATATAGCTACGATACAGGGTAGGTACCTGTACAAATTCTTGGATCCGTCCACAAATGTAATCACTTCTTCTGTAGCCTATTGCCTACCCTTCTACAAAATGTCATTGCCATTCATTGAGAACCTTTGGAGATAACGTGTGGACAAATAGACGGATAGACACAAGTAAATACATATACCTCTTTCAACTTCATTGGCAGAGATGAATGAACTTAAAGCCTATCGCCTTTATTGCTAGCAGACCACGCATTGTTGCCAATAATTGATGAATCGTAAACAATCGATCACAACACCAATCCTAGGCGGCTAGCCAAACGATTATGGCAAGGATTTAGATGTCATCTCTGTCGTTTTGGTGCACTAACTAAACGTTAGCCAAAAAAAAGAGCTACGACAAATGAGTTAGGTGGCAATTGATAATACTTTTGTCAGCTAATCGTAGAAAGAGCTAGATGATAATTGATCATAAAGTAATACCTTGATTTTTTTAGCTAAACTTAGAAAGAGCCAGTTGACAATTGATAATACTTTATTTGAAAGGAAATGAAGGACTACGGCTTCAAACGGCTACACGTTTAAATTGATGTTATAGCTCACTCCTAGTAGGAAACCCAGCGTATTTATATATAAGGGTGGAGAGCTGCTGGTTAATATCTCTTTGACTTTTTCTCTTTGGATTTCTTTTAGGAATTTCCAGATTGAAGGGTTATGTTTATGTTTAGGGGCTGGGTTTATTTTTAAAAAATATTTGTTTTTATTCCACATGGCCTACATAAATATAATATGGTAGAGTTAATTTGGCAGTGTGGAAATGAAAGATTGAGAAAAGCGTGTTACATTTCAAACATATATATTATCATTACAACCGGCGTCATCAGAAGAGGTTTGAACACTTGCATGTTCTGCAATGTTCAAACCTCTTCTGATGACGCGTGTTGCAACGGCGAAATGCATAAAAGCTTATCTTTATGATAATAAATATGTTTGAGACGTAACACGCTTTTCTCAACCTTTCATTTCTACACTGTCAAATTACCTCTACCTTTCTGTCAGATTACCTTACATCCACATAATAAACATAAATATAATATGTATGCGCTTTTCGATGAATGTTACTGTTATCTTTCTTATTCTCAATTTTATTCCATATAGCCTACATAAATAATATATATATATATATATGCATGACATAACGGTCTTTTTTTTTTAGATTAGCCGTATTGTGTCCTTAGTGTGTTCCTGCATAGCCATCATCATACTAATCTGTCATATTCCTTGGCTCTTTTCTAGAAGCCCCTTTCTTGTAGCTCTCGTAAACGTCTCCTTCGTGATATCTCCTTCATGGTTTTAGCTCTTTTCTAGTAGCTATTTTTCAAACAGCTTCTATTGTGGTTAGCCCTTTCAGAGTATAACCTACACCACACATTGTTGCCAATAATCGATGAGTCGTAAACAATCTATTAGAACGTTACAAAACCCAGGCGGTTAGCCAAACGATTATGGCAAGGATTTGGATGTCATCTCTGTCGTTTTATGATAGAACAATAAACAGGTCTGGTTAGTCACTCAATAGAAACCGCCACGTGACCAACGTCTTTTGGCAGCATGCCGAGTTTGGGGTGATCAATTAAGAAATTGGAAAAACTTTTGACCAATGAATAAGTTACTTCTCTCGCCTTTTGTTGGGCAGTGATCACTAAAAAAGTCCGAATTTTCAAAAAAACAAGTGTGTATGCTGCTGGGTAAAACTAAGAGAACAATTTAGCATTAATTTACATTGCAAATTGAACCTCTCACTAAAAGAACTATTGGGGAGGGGACGGTTAATAAAAACAACAACCGTTTTTTCTACACATAATAAAGAGTAAATGTTTAAATTGTCAGCCCTCTAAGCCCTATTGACGTGGCCTGTAGGATCCTATGTCGACAGTTTTGGTGACAGTTTTAGTTGACGGTTTCTAACAAGCATGTACACTACCGGATACAAACTAAGGGGCCAGTTTAGCATAAATTTAAATTGTGAATTGAACCCCCCACTAAAAAGCTGTTTTGGAGGAATTCTATAAGAACAAGAAAAAATAGACATAATGAGGAGTAAATGTTTCAATGTTGAGCCCTCTAGCTCCATTGGTGTGGCCTGTACGCGTGATAGATACATAGCCAGTCAGCCAACCAGCCAGCCAACCAGCCAGCCAACCAGATAGCCAGTCAGCTAGACCAACCTGAAAACTGAAGAAATGTATGTTGATGTTGATATTGACAGTTTTCGAAAATCTTAGTTAGAAAATAAAATGTTTATAGAAAGTAATGTTAGTGTTATTACCACGATAACTAACTGTTTGTCACACGAAAGAAATGGTGCGTAGCATTGTTTATTAGAAACCGTCAACCAAAACTGTCACCAAAACTGTCAACATAGGTTTCTTCAGTTTTTAAGTGGGTCTGGATGGCTGGCTATCTATGTATGCGTCGCGCATATTTTTGTTTCCCCCCCCCTCGCCCGCCAATAGGTTTTTAGTGTAGGGTTCAAATTACAATGCAAGTTCATGCTAAATGTGCCCCTTAGTTTGCGTCCGGCAGCATTCGTGATGTGATTTTAGTGATGACCGTCCAGTAAAAATTGACACAAAAATGGCCAACCCGGACATTTAAAGAGGCAACCAACATTTTCCACCTGAAGTTGTCATTATATCTGAAGAATCACCAGAAAAACATTAACAGGTTTTCTTTTGGGGAAACTTACTTTTTCGGGGGGTTAAAATCAAGGCTGAATCTTGATTCAAGAAGCAATGTGGTTCATGAATTTAAAAAAAAATTCAGCTTGCCCCTTTAAATGTGAGGGTGTCATGTCAATTTTTACTCACATACAACAATAGACGAGAGAAGTAACTTATTCATTGATCACCCCTTTTTCCAATTTTTTGATTGATCACCCCCCAAAACAGCATGCTGCCAAAAGACGTTGGTCAAATGACGGTTTCGATTGAGTGATTACCAGACCTGTTTATTTATTGTTAATAATATTGGATTTTAATGAGCTATGGACTCTTCCACTTAAAGTTAAAAATAATCTTTGTCTTCAAGGTCTGCCAATAAAATGAAATTTAGTAGTGTTAACTCTGAAGAAATTGGTGGGTATTCAACCTTGTGAGTTGCTCCCACTCCAGCTCTCCATCGAATAGCCGAAGTATCCATGGCACAATCGATCTTTGAAACATCTATGCAGACATTTTTGTGAAGACCCTGTATATTTGTAAATGTCTCTTTGTCAAACTCCAGTCCAAGTCGGAGATGACTTTGTTTTCCCCCCGTAACAAGAACAAGAACAATCCTCACCAAATTTAGGGGAGTAAACTCTTCACTGTTTTTCTATCCCGTCACGTTAAACCAAACCGATAGATCAAATTAACATTTCTCTATCGTGATTTGAAATCGCCACCAAGGTATTGCTAGGCGGCTCTCTTACCAACTGAGCTAAACTGACAAATCTTATATATCTACGAAATCTATTTATTATATATAGAATACAAAAGTTGCAGTAATCATCTCCAGTCGGAATAGAAGTAGGAGTGGCTTGTTGATAATTTCAATACGTGAGAAAAATATTTGCCATTCGAAATATGAAAAAATTAAAAATGTTGGTATTTCAAGCAGGAAGTGGCAAATAATTTCTTTTAGTCGATAATGAAAATAGATTTATTTTTTCATTAAAAAGACATTCGAGGAAGGAGATTTCAGTAAATGTTTTATTGAAGAAACTGAACATGTTTACGCTGTAGGGTATCGGGCAGCGGCAGGGTGGGGAATAAACGGACGAGGAATAAAAGTTAAGGAAATAAAATGGAAAATTATGAGAAATTATACACACAGAACATGGTGAATGGTGAAGAAGAAAGAAAAAGGGAATAATAAAAGAAGTCGAGGAAGAAGAAGAAGAAGAAGAAGAAGAAGAACAACAACAACAACAACAACAAGAACAAGAACAAGAAGAACAAGAACAAGAAGTAGAACAAGAAGAAAAATAACAATAACAAGAACAAGAAGAACAACAACGGGAATAACAAGAATAACAAGAAGGGGAAGAAGGAAAGGGGAGGGAACACGGTTTGGGACCACGGAAAGCCCTCAGACCTGAGCAATTACATTTTTAAGGTGGGGGTAAAGCGTGTGCGATATTGCCCCCACCCATTAAACCAAGCGTTTGCTTGCATGGTCTAGCAAGTAGAACAATGGTAGTAGGAAACCTAGGTCATATGTCTTCTGTTGGAGTTTTCCTCTATTAGGCAGATGGTCGAGCGGTCTTTAGCTTCGAAGCTGACCAGAGCTGGCAGGTGCATATCTTACGCTCTGACCCTGGACATTCTGTAAAATCGCAGTTCGTATGCTATGAGATATTAAAGTTTTAACTTAGTATAAACTCTTACCGTATATTTGATTTTGTGGATTGTCTCTCTAACTTCGTTCTCTTGCTTATACAACTTCCACAGAAAAACTTTCATTGATGCAAGAGACCTTTGGCGAACAAGCTCTCCAATGGGAAGCTGCGTTAACATAACACAAATGTTTTAAAGAACGTCTGTCGAACCTTAAAGATGGCGATCGCTCAGGTCCGCAAATAACTTCATTCCCACCCTTGGTGATATTATTATTAAAACCCTTAAATATTTTTGACTGCTCATTAGATGACTGGCTGGTGTTATGTGTAAACTCTGTGTTTCCTGCCTATGACTGCATTATTTCCAAAATGTGTATCTAGTCTATTTTTAAGCTATTTAACTAACTAGATTGTAAACTCTCCAAATAACAATGTTAGTTAGCCTTTCCAATATTCTTGTTTATTGATTCTGAAGAACAGTTTAGCAGGATAGAAAAATACTTGGTTTAATTCATTTTAGTGATTACTGCCTGACAATTTTCCAATTTTTTAATTGGTCACCCCCAACACGATATGCTGCCAAAATATGTTGCTCACGTGAAACATGCCTAAATACATGTCTTGTTGTGCTGATTACAATAAAATTTGGTTCTTCTTGTGTACAGTTCCTATTTTTAACTCTTAAAAACCAAGCCAATTTCTGTTTGTTTGAATACTCATGAGCAGTACTGTATATTGGATGTAAGTATAGATAAGAAACATTTCGATCAATCCATAGATAGATAAACAAAAATCTATAATTAGGTTTAATACACTTTTCGAAAATTGATTTGGGGGTGAACTGTGTAGAAATCCAAGTTTATTTGTGAGCAGTTGTTATTGGTTACCAAATTATGGAAGAACATCGCTTTATTTTGAAGCGAGCTCCGGAGAATCTGATTGAATCGGGCATTGAGGAAAATGATGAATGAAATAACACCTAACACGTGGCAGTGAGAGGCTCCGTGTCCCCCTCACACTCCGTTTTCTTTGTCGGATGTAATAATAGTTTCCCTCGTTTCGTTCCATTCTGGAATTACAGACACAAAGTGATTCCAATTCTCTCCAATCGGTCCGTCTGACCCCAACCCACTTTCTAAAAAGTTTTATTTCACTTTTAAAAGTTCGCCCAATGTAGCAAGAAGTATTATCAACAGGTCTGGTTAGTCACTCAATAGAAACCATCACATGACTAACTTATTTTGGCAGCATATCGTGTTGGAGGTGACCAATTAAAAAAGTGGAAAATTGTCAGGCAGTAATCACTAAAAAAAGGCAAAATTTTCAAGAAACAAACGTGGATGCTGTCGGACGCAAACTAAGGGATCAATTTAACATTAACTTAGATTGCAAATTGAAGCCCCATTAAAAACTTATTTTGGTGGGGGGGATTTTCAAAAAACAAACCGTTTTGTCTATACATAATAAGGAGTAAATGTTTAAATTTTCAGCACCCTAGCTTCATTGGTGCGGTCTGTACGCGTGGTACATATACACGGTGCGTAGGGTATTTTTTGGAAAAACAAACATATCTGATCAAAAAACAACTATTTGTACACATGTTCTTAAATAGCTATTTTACAAGTTTGTTCTATATAACCGCCTTCAGCATCAATGACTGCTTGAATGCGGGACCTGAAGCATTGGCATGCCCGAATCAAATGGTTCTTATTCATTTCTGACATTATCTTGACAATGGCGGCCTTCAGAGAATCTTTGGTATTGTGGGGATGTTGATTGGTCTCCCTCCCAACAACGCTCCACACGTAGTAGTCCATGGGATTTAAATCTGGCGGATTGGGAGGCCACATGTTAGGGGTCACATGGCTATACATAGCCAACCAGCCAACCAGACCAGCTTAAAAACTGAAGAAACCTATGTTGACAGTTTTGGTGAGTGTTTTGGTTGACGGTTTCTAATAATCTGATAAAATCAATTTTCTTCCGTTAACTGAAAGCGGTCCATTAAAACTGTCCAAAGAAAGACCGATGTTCCTTATATTGTTATTGAAAATACACATGGCTAATATTGTGAAGGTTTATACCCATTATCTACATTGAGTAGAAGAAAATATCATACCATGAGTTATCATGGAGCTCCTTTAGCAACCGTATTTGAATAATCTGAATTGATTCGTCACAAATAGTTATAATGAAGTTATAAGGGCGCCTTGCCGTCGGGTAATGGTTAGCGAGATAGTCTAGCAGACCATTACTACTTTGTAGTGAATTCGATCCTCAGCGGGTGCCTCACAATTGTAGCCTTGTGCTAGACTAACCTAAGATTAATATTAGGTTGTTACACATAAAAAGTCGTTTTTTACATCATGGAGAATAATGCTAAAAGTGAAAGATTTATTTATGTAATAGCATTTTTTGCTGGTTCAATGTAAATAGAAATATATTTCGTTATTATTGGAAGTTTTTGAGCCTTTAACAGCAATGGGGTATACCTAAGATGTTAGACTAATTTTCATGTACGAATTCCAATTAGGACATAATGCTGCTCAAGCTGCTGATAACATCAACAAAGCATTTGGAATGAACACTACTACAGTGCGAGCTGGTAAACGTTGGTTCAACAGGTTTAGGTCTGGAAATATGGATACCAATAATAAACCTCAAGGGAAGCTCAAACCTGTTCGTAATGATGAAGAATTATCGACAGCAGTGGATAGGGGCCACGAACAACGGTTCGGGCCCTTTCTGGAGATTTTAAGATTTCAACAGTGACCATATCACGTCATTTCAAGGTAATAGGAATGGTTAAAAAGTTGGAGAAGGAAAAGAAGAAAGAAAAAGTACTGAGAGATTTCTAAAGACTACTAGATGCAATATACACCCGAGGAACGCTGGAGAATATATCGGCCGAAATGTTGGGATAAAAAATAGCAAAGATGAGGATACTGATTTGAGTATTGCTTTTAATAATCGCGCTATTTACTTAACGATCGTAAAATAACGATTAAATAGTTGAGATAAAACACAACCGAAATAAAATAAAATAAAGACTAGTCAACATTAATAATAATCATAATGCTTCATCTAATGATAAATTAAAATAATATTCTTGATCATACATTTACTATTGTGTCTGTTTTTCTTTTTAAAACACTAGCCGAATATCCGTCCATAGAACGGGTTATTTGGATAGTTTTAAATAAAATTAAAATTTAATTTGTTTTTATTCTAATAAATGAACATATGATTAAGTTGAATGTTTTTGCAATATGAAATATAGACATTTTGAGACAATAAATGTACAGATTCAAAAGTAAAACCCCAAATAACGAAATTACATAACATTTACTTTAAATCAGCATAAGTTTATTTTTTTTGGGGGGGGGGGGTATGAAATATAAATATTTTGAGAAAATAAATATACAGATTCATAAATAAAGCCAAAATTTCAGTTCGATATAACTGTCGGCTAATTAATAATTTAAAAAAAATATCGACAGAAAGATTTGCGTTCGCGTAGACGAAATGTTTGTGTGCGAAACGTCCAGAAACGGTTTCATCACATATCAACAGCAGCCACCACATATCAGCAGCAGCTATTACATATCAGCAACAGTTTTGGTTACATATACTTACCATAGCTCCATTATAATAATGATTCAGAAGTGTATTAGACTGTTGTCAGCAAGAGAAAGGAAGTCTGTACTATTTTCCCACTGTTATCTTAAGGTTTTTACTTATGGCTATTACGAAGTCATCAATGATTCTTATTCTAAAATATTCTGAATTGTGAAGAAAGCGTTAATGAAAAAGATTGCAGAAATAAATACATAAACGAACACGTGATAGTTTTACTGTAAATTCCGAAGTGTTCCAACCTTAGGGTATTTGTGAGTTCTGAAATAATCTAATACATGGAATTACATTTATTGTTCAATATGGCTGTCCAATTGAAACACGAGAACACATTTGTAAAGATGGATTATAATTCGAATTGCAAACCCGAAAAATAGGCTGACAGCCTAAAAGTCTGGGATGCTGATTCAAGTTAAGAAGTCCCTCCTACAGAGCTAGTAGTGTTGCTTTATTTTCGCATTCCATACTCCAATGACTGTAGCCCCGAATTACCTAACCCTACCTCTAGCTCTACTCCAAACCTTAATCCTAAGTTTACCCTTAACAATAATCCTAACATGCTACAAAAGGAATGTCAGCAATGTTTTCAACATATGCAGTGACCGCCAAATAAATATTTACATCAAAAACGCAAAATAAAACTAAACAAGCAAAAGTGTGTTTGGTTTGGACTTGATTTCCGACCAACTAAAAGGCACAAGGGAGTCATCGTACACCTGGAAGACACCCACACATCTAGACTTTGCGTCAATGCATCAAGAACCGTCTATCTGAGAAGTCACGCTGTTGATCACTCAAGTTCTTTTGCCTGGCTTAAGCTTACAACTAGAGAGAGAGAGAGAGAGAGAGAGAGAGAGAGAGAGAGAGAGAGAGAGAGAGAGAGAGATAATTAATAAACCATCCTTAATATAATTTGCGATCTGTCTGGGCTGTGACAAAAAAACAGAAAGAGAGGAAGGGGGTATTGCGAACACGTGAACACAAAATAGCTAACATAACTACAACTACTACTACTACTGCTGTTACTGTTGCTGATGTGTTAATTTCGTTTTTTACCCAAAATGAATACAATAATTTTAGTTAACAATACCTTGCGTTAAACTTTCAAATTATTGTGTAAACATACTGACACAGACACAACTTCACGTGTGATGTTAGCAAAGCAACGGGCATTTACTAGTATTCAGATAAAATTCTCAAAGGATTGATACTTACCTATGAGCGGCACAAAGTTGGAAATGGCAGGCATATTTCCGGCCATATGAAGCATAACACACATAAAAGGCGAGTAGGACTGTAAGGCCTAGGGTGACAATATCTATAATATTATTCTGCGTTCGAATGTTACGCTTTATAAGAGAGAGGTTAGGTAGTTTAATAAGATGATTGGAAGAGAGGGAACAGAGAAGAAAGTTAGGTAGTTTAATAAGAGGCTAAGAAGAGAGGGGAAAAGAAAGTTACGTAGTTCACAGAGGGGATAGGAAGATTTTCGCATATGAAACTAATTCATGTTTGTTTAACATTTAGATAAAAAACATGGACGGCAACAAAGATTGGAATGGATAAGGGAGTGAATGAAAAGATACAGATAAAGGGTGAGAGAAGGGCAGAGACATGAAATAATGGTTAATCCCAGTTTTCAACACCCGTGGAATTTCCACGTGTTCAGCTAGTTGAGATAATATTCTCAAAAGAGTGATACTTACCTATAAGCGGCACAAAGTTCGAAGTTGCAGGCATATTTTCGGCAATGAGAAGCATAAACACAGAAAAGGCTAGCAGTACTGTAAGGCCGAGGGTGACTTTTTCGCCACTGTCGGGTCTCATCCAGAAACCCATCAGGGTAAGGACAGACAACATGACGCACGGAATAATAACGTTGTAGGTGTAGTAAAGTGTCCGGCGACGCATGTGGATATAAAACGTCACATCTGGAAAAGGTTCCTGACAACATGCATAGAACACAACGTTCCGTTTAACCTGCAAACAGAAAGAAAAGAGGGTTAGGGTTAGTCACTCAATAGAAACCACCTCTTTTAGCAGCATGACGTGTTGGGGGTGATCAATTAAGAAATTGGGAAAATGGATGATCAATGAATCTGAACTTTCAAAGAACAAACGGGAATGCTTCCGGGCATAAACTAAGGGATCAATTTAGTATAAACTTAACTTACTTTGCAAACTGAATTTTCAAAAGAAAAAAGATTTCTAGACCTAATAAGGAGTAAATGTTGAAATTTTCAGCGCTCTTGCTCCATTTGTGTGGCCTGTACGCGTGATACATACATAGCCAGCCAGTCTGACGGCCAACAGTTTTGATAACAGTTTTTGTGGACGGTTTCTAAAAACCCAACAGTGCAGCGGTTCTTGCCTTTTTTCCAGGGTTCGCACCCCGTTCGAGTCTTTAAAATATTTCTCGCAGCCCTTGAACTTAAGGCTAAAAAATTAAATGCCCAAAAATCAGAATTGGTAAAGTTAAAGTTAAAGATCGTAAATAAAATGTTAAAATTTATCAGAGGTCAAAATAAAAAGTCTGTATTAAGATATTACTAATAAAACCATTTCATAAAAGTTGTATACATCAGCAATAAAATGTAAATAAAGTTTGTTTGCTACCCTCTTCTTAACCCCCTCCCCCCGAACAAAAAAAATGCCAGACGCACCCCTTTGAGGTGCATGCATTCCAGGTTAAGAACCACTGTGATAGAGTATTTCCCGCCATAAATTGGGCACCAAATGATTTTCCCGCCATAAATTGGGCATCAAATATCTTCTTGCGCATTATACCACAAAGGTCATGGTTTTGGCTGGCTAACGAGTTGAGGTAACGGGTACCCACACACCTATGTTCACTTGAATGGCCCCTAGACTAGTGCTACTCAAAGTGTGGTAATCGTACTGGCATTGGTGCGCGAACCATAGGCTGCCGGTACGCAGTTCTTCTAGGAATGAACAAAACTTTTCGACGCTTGAGAAAAAAAGCCAAAATTGTATAAAAAATAATTGTATCGTCAAAATATTTTTGTTGTTATTAAGAAAAAAGATTATAAAAAAAATCTGTTATTAACTTTCTGTGAGTAAGCTCTAAAGAACCGGAGATTAGCCTGTCTGTCGTCACCCGATTATAAACATCAATCACTACCTTTGAAATGTGCTGATTGATAGTGTTAAACATTTATTTGTCATTTTTTTAAATGCAAAATGTAGGACATTCTTGCGCAATTTAGACCGAAGAGGCCCTTATACGATCCCAGAAGGAATCATATCATGCGCATTATACAACGTAAAATGTGTTTTGGAATTTCATGCTCATTAAATGACAGGAAATACAACAATTACAAAAGTTAAATATCTTTAAAAATAATGAAAGTTTAGTTGCTTGTGCCTACAACGGCGTAAATCTCAAATTGATATAATAAACCACATATACCACAATATGGCGACACTCTAGATACCAGTTTTAAAAACGAATGCCAGTCGTATCAGATTGGATAATCTAGGACGTCGTCTCGCCTTTCCTGCTGAAAAACGCTTTATGCCAACAGAAAAAAAACTACAGTTATTTATATTCCAGTCCGCTGCAAGGACTGAACCTAGGATCTTTAGTACAATGATTCACCAAAAGGCAAATCCAGATGATCCCATGAACGTCCAGGAGAGTAGACAACTCATGACATATAGAGACGTTATGTACCGCCCAAGGGTTTATTTACCTTCACATGAACCAGTCTCCATTCACCGTTAATTACATAAATGTATATCTTTATATATCGAAAATACATAATTGGAAGGTTGTGGATGAGGCTGCATTGTCATCTGGCATTCCTTTACTGTGACGGAAAACTAAAAAAAGTCGGGTTGTATCATAAGATACTGCTGTGACGCCCTAGGGTTAACTTACCTTCACATCGACCAGTTTCCATTCACCGTTCGATACATAATTATCCAGATCGATAGCTTTGGCGCTGTCATGGACGTCCACCTGGTAACCATCGTAAGCCCACGATCCCAGTTTCATTCGGCAAATCTGGTCGTCGAAGGGAAAATAGGTGATCTCAATGTTACAGGTACTTCTTAATTTGACGATTGGCGGCCAAAACACAGTCCCATCATTGTGAACCATAGTGAGGGCCTGCATATAACCGTTTGTGTAATCATCAGCACTGAAATAGGAAACAAGAGAAGGATTCTTAGAATTTCGTTAGACGGGATATTGTCAAATTCAAGTCCAAATTGGAGTTGACTTTATCCCCCCCCCATAACAAGAACAATCCTCACCAAATTTAGGGGAATAACATTTTCACTGTTTGTTTATCCCGTCACGTTAAACCAAACCGATATATAAAATTAACATTTCCTTACCGTAATTTGAAATCACTACTAAGTGATTGCTAGGCGGATCTCTTATCAACTGAGCCAAACTGACAAATTTTATATATCTGCGAATTTATTTATTATATATACAATACAAAAGTTGCAGAAATCATCTTCAGTTGGATTAGAAGTTGGAGTGGCTTGTTTTAATTATTTACCTCTGCCAACGAATGTATTCACCCGTGCCCGTCCATTGGTCCTTCCATCCATTCGTCTGTCTGTCCAAACGATATCTCTGAAGGTTCTCAATGAATTTCAATAAAACTTTGTGGATATCTCCAAAAGTTCTCAATGATATTTTGTTGAACGGAGCTACGGAAAAAGTGATTAGATTTTTACGACAAATCAATGTACATTTTCCTCCCCTGCATCGTAGCTATATGTCCACACCGAATGCGCCCTCTGTGTGGTTTCTAGTTGTATTAATGTGGTTTGTTCGGACTAATTTCCTGGCTGGATAAAGATAGTCATAGATACCTTCATACACGTCAAGTCCGGTTTTTGTGTCTCTGTGTTCTTGGTAAAGCTCAACGAGAGGTCATGAGGTCAGTGCAGAGGTCGGAGGAGACATTCACAGGAATATATACACGCAAAACCGGACGTGACGTGTATGAGAGGGGATGCGCTTGACCCCCCTAGACACACATTCCAGAACACAACAGACACCCGAGGATGGCTGGAGGGTACACTGCCGAAACGTTGTGGAAAAATAAACAACTTTATAGTTCATTTTAAATAAAATGTTTGATTTATAACAATAACTGTTTGATATACTTCATCTGTGATAATAATAAATGGCTTACTATATATATTATTATATAAATTAAAAAA
>VCCN01004626.1:7964097-7974688 GCA_006491835.1 Architeuthis dux | reverse complement strand
GGAAAAGATTTCTCTTCACTCCTGACCCCTGGGGGGGGGGGTTACCTTCGCTTCAGACCTTTTAAAGGTGAAAAAAAGTTTATCATCAATTTGACCCTTTAAAAGAGAGGAAAAGTCTCCATTCACTTTTGACCCTTTACGGGGAGGAAAAAGTCTCTTGCTCACTTTTGACCCCTTAAGGGGTGGGAAGTCTCCCATTACTATTGACCCATTTAAGAGAATAAAACGCCCCACTTCACTTTTGACCCTTAAAGGTGGAAAAGTATCCTATTCACTTTTTACCTCTTAGAGGGGCAAACCTTCACTTTTGACCATTTAAAGGGGGAAAAGTCTCCCTTCATTTTTGACACCTTAAAGGAGGAAAACATCTTCCATATCTTTTGACCCTTTACAGGGAGGAAAAGGTTTCCCTTCACGTTTGACCCCGTAAAGTGTGGGTGAATTTCCCTTCACTTTATACTCCTTAAAGAATTATATATAAACATATAAAATAAGAAGATATGTATATGGACGGAAAGTAAGGTTCGACTTTAGCATTATAGTTACATTGTAAATAGTACCCCACCTCTAAAAGCCTTAAGATCTTTTCCAAACGTTTTATTTTAAAACCGTCTCCTGGGTCCATTGAGTATGCATGCCAAATTTGGTTGGTCTGCGCCAATGTTTAGGTGCTTTTTTACATACACAGACGGTGTGACACCTATCACTTATATATATATATACAGAGATGTGTGTGTGTTCCGTGTGTGTTTATCGAATGGATACCTGTCAGGTATTTTCCTAAATTAATTTAAAAACGAATAACGTCGTTTCTAACGCTAATGCGATTTATTCGATGTTCCACTGCTTCTTCCGAATGCGATAAGAGAAGACATCTAAGTTTCAGTAAAGAATGGAAAATCCTGAAATGTATCTCTTGTATTCCGGAAAGGAAGGATTGAATTCGAAAATGCTGCTTACGACAGAGCGCCTGATTCGTGACCAAAATATCACGAAAAAATAAACAGTCAAAACGGGTTACGATACTTTCGTCTACATCACTTTAGCAAATATCAGCTTTCTAAATCACTTGGTCTAAAATCACTTTTATCCCAACAATATCTCCAAAAGTTCTCAATGAATTTCAATGACATTTTGTTGAATGGTGGGCCATTGGCTAAGGAACGAATTGATTAAATTTTGGGGTGGATTCAAGAATATTTTTCGATTGAGAAGGAAAAAATTCCAGAATCCTTTTTGGAGATGACTTTATTCCCCCCTCACCGTAACAAGAACAATCCTCGCCAAACCCAGGGGAGTAAACTCTTCACTGTTTGTTAACAGTTAAACCAAACCGATATATAAAGTTGACATTTCTCTGACATTTGTTGGGTATGTATTTTCCCGTTGTTCTACGGGAAGTAGTTGATTGTGGTTTAATGTTTTTATTCTGTGTCTGTAATTGTTAAGTCTAATGTTGAATTGTGATTCAGCCTTACCTATGTATTGTATATCAGTTTTGTCTAAATCATTTTGGTCTAAAATCAATTTTGTCTTCAAAGATTCTCAATGAATTTCAATGACATTCAAAGACTAAGGAACAATTGATAACATTTTGGGATGATACAGGAATCTTTTCGATTGAGAGATATATTTTTTTATTAAATTTTGGGACGGATCCCGGAAACCTTTTCCTCTCAATCGAAAAGATTCCCTGGATCCACCCCAAAATTTAATCAATTCTTCCTTAGTCAATGACCCACCATTCGACAAAATGTCATTGAAATCCATTGAGAACGTTTGGAGATATGGTTGGGACAAAGTGATTTTAGTCCAAGTGATTTAGACAAGACTGATATTTGCTAAAGTGATGTAGATGAAAGTTTCCCTTTCCGTCAAAACATGTACAGAATAATAAAAATACTTAATATCGGAATGCTATAAAACTTTAATCCAATAGTTGTTTAGACTTAGAATCTATCTATCTATCTATCTATCTATCTATCTATCTATCTATCTATCTATCTATCTGTGTGTGTGTCTTCAACATAGTTTTGTCTTTAGCATACTCTGATAGTAGACAGGGAACACAGTTATTGTCATAATTCCTAGATTAACATTTCCCCCAAATACACTTTTCTATAAAGTCAGTAGCAGAAAAATAGCTGCTATATTCATTGTTAGTATTGGCAGATCGAGGCTAGGGAATGTTACTTTCATGACTTAAGAGTTGTTTGCTTACCTCGGCGTCAGAAAGATAGATATTTTCTCGATTTTATATTGGATATTTTGCAAGCATGTATCACTGTTGCTAAATAGGGTTAGTTATATATAGTTAAAACTGTCTTTATAATGGCTAAAATCGGCTAAATCTTTCCATTTCCAGCTAACTTTATAGCAAAACAATTATATATACACATTTAAAACCTACTTATCTAACAAAATAACCATACATCAAAACACCAGAACAAGTTATTTATAAAAATTACACATTTACTTTTATCAAACTTACTAATTAATTTTTTTAAATGACCAGATTTTCGGTTATCGTAGATTTTTATCGGCAAAAGATCAGGCAACGCTGCATGAAATGAGTGAGAAATCATTTTGCAAATGTTTTAAATTAGAATTTCTAATGGGTTTTATATCCTCATTAACCTAACACATGGGATGAAGTTCCTGGACATAGAAACTTCCGATTGTCTATCAATCAATCAAAGCAGTGACACTTGGAGAATTGTATTTTTTAGATGGATTGACTTTTCTCGCGTAAACATTAAGGTATAAATCCGGCTTCTTTAATGATGTGACGTTAACTGGTTTCAGGTTTAATTATTTAGAATAGTTTTAGAAACCGTCAACCAAAACTGCCACTGAAACTGTCAACATAGGTTTCTTCAGTTTTTAAGCTGATCCGGCTGGCTGGCTGTATGTATATATCACCCGTACAGGCCGCTAGAGGGTTGGAAAATTTAAACATTTACTCCTTATTATGTTTACAAAAAAATGCTTTCTTCTTCTTTTTTAACCCCCCCCCCCCCAAATAGGGCGGGTCAATTTGCAATGTAAGTCTTTGCTAAATTGATCCCTTAGTTTGTGTCTGCTTGTTTTTTGAAAATTTAGTGACCAATGCCAAAGAAAAGGCGAGAGAAGTAACTTATTCATTGAACACCCCTTTTTCCAATTTTTTAATTAATCACCCCCAACAGTGCATGCTGCCAAAAGTCGTTGGTCGCCTGACGGTTTCTATACTAACCAGAACTGTTTCCATTACTTTTTTGCATTATTTAGACTAGTATCTTTATATTCTTTAAAGTACAGCATTTCGGTTAGTATATTCTCCGGGCTTCTTTATACGTATGAGGTGGTATCCCAAAATAACTCGTATATATATCGTGGCACAGATTCAAAGGATTGTTTCTTTTTAAAATACTCTGTGAGCAAACGAGTCAGGACGGAAACGCGTTTCATTTTCAAATCTTCTGTCAAAATTCGCCGACATGAATTGCAAGACAAACCAATCACCACAGATCATTAATGGTCCGATGAGGGATCTTCATTGAATCTTTTTCAAGATGGGAAAGTGTCTGTTCAGACATTCGCAGTAAGTTTTCCTCAGATTGGTTGCTTAGTATGACAACAATGTTTAACGCTCTGGCTAGTCAAAGCATTATACATATGTAAAATTCTGGAAAGAGATTGCGATAGTTATGGGCCCTGTCGAAAGCGCAGGCCCATATAAGAAGGCGGCCATTTGCAATCTCTTTCCAGAATATTACACCTAGTTACATCAAGTCCACGCAACCGGTTCATGAGATATTTAAAATGTTTATTTTTTTCTGGACTGACCTCGTATATCAAGGATACAGCATAATTTGAGAGGTTCAGAAACTAATTCTGGTTCTTTGATTCACTGGCGGCGGTGGGAAGTACCCGACTCTGTAATCTACCAAGCAACTTCCATAATGTTTTATTTATATAAGTTTTCTAGATAAGAATCAGTGAGGTGATATTTTGCTTTAAAGTCTAGGCTTATATCTTTGGACAAATAAAACCCCAGAGACAAACTAAACAATGATGTTTTATTAACAATAAAAAAAGAAAATACTTTTTTTTTTTATCTTTCGTTCTTTTTATTAACGTACATAATTTCCAGACATTCTGAAACAATGGAGATCATAGTTTGGTGTCGTCTGCGTTTCTTGTGTCACATTCGACACTTTTAGACGTCTTTTTTCTATTGAGTTCCTCTTAATTTTTAGTTGTTTGTATCCCAACTCAACACGGGCCATCACTTTTTCTTCTTGTTTAAAAAAAAAGAAGAAATAACTCTTTTCTCTCTTCTGAATTGGCTTTTACCTTTACTTTTGTGGAGTCATAGAAAAAGGATGCAGATTATGTAGTGCTCTAAACATTCAATTGTAAAAGCGAATATTATATTACAAATATTATATTACAACAATTTGTTTTAGTGAATAAATGTTATATGTTCAAAAAGACCAAGTTGAACGTACAATATCTGTGGTGAATGCAACGGGTTACGGTACTTTCGTCTACATCACTTGTGTCCCCACAATATCTCCAAAAGTTCTCAATGACATTGAGAACGTTTGGAGATATTGTGGGGACAAGATTTTTTCACGTCGGCCAAGGAAGAATTGATGAAATTTGGGGGATTTCTTTTCGATCGAGAGGAAAAGAATTCCAGGATCCGTGCCAAAATCTAATAAAAAATCACTCAATTGAAAATAATCCCTGGATCCACCCCAAAGTTTCATCAGTTCTTCCTTAGCCCATGACCAACCATTCGGCAATATGTCATTGAAATTCATTGAGAACGTTTGGAGATATTGTGGGGACAAAAGTGATTTTAGACCAAAGTGATTTAAACAAAACAGATATTTGCTGAAGTGATGTAGACGAAAGTGCTGTACCCCAATACGACATGTAAATACAGAGATTTCGAGATGTTATTTAATTCAGTGGTTCCCAAACTTGTTCGAATCACGATGCCCTTAGTATATAAGGATTTTTTCACGTCAGCAAATACTGAAACATTTCATTTACGTTCATGTAGTTAGGTTTGTTAGGTAAACAATAGCGAATCATGTAATTTAAATTCATAAAGAAAACGTATATTTGTTTCATCGTTTACAAATAATAATTACCAGTGAGATGAATGAGCCTGTTGTTCATCTCAAATCTTGGAATCAAACTGGAGACAGCAATTCTCATTTCCTGTTTCATGTTGTTTTTGCACGATACTTTCGACCACCAAAATTGTTTTTTTATTATTTAAAAGCCTAGTTTAACTTAATAGTTCCCACCACCATTCAGTAGATTTAATCTTCAATGAGGCCGCAGAGAATTCGCGATTATGTACAATGCAACTACTATGTATAGAGAATGTTCGACACAGAACACTCTAAGATGTAAACCTTTTCTATCGACAGAGAGCCATCTAGTGTTGAAACGGTGAATTGCAACACTAGATGGACAGTGATCCGCGATTTGCCAGTTAGATGTCGCTTCCTATCATTGTGACTGTGCATCAGCGCGTTAAATTACGATTGCCTGGAACCATTAACATTTTCGAATATCCTGCGGCGCGCCTGGGAGCCAACCGTAGCGTACACTTTAGGAATCACTGATTTAAATGATTACAACGAAACTGATTGGTAATAGAAGTTAGATTAGCATTAACGCAAGAGCATGGGCGTCCGCGGGGGGGGGACATTGCCCCCCCCCTGGATCAGGGTGAAGGGGTTTGAAAGTTCGAACGTTATAGTCAATAAAAGATAATGGTGCAGTACAATTGTTTTATGTAACCCCAACTTAATGTTCCCATATAAGAAGATGGTATTATTATTCTATGGTAACAGTGTTACCGCTGAGATATATTCCGAATATATGGTTTTGCCCCCCTCCCCTCCAGCCCATGTGCAGTTCCATAAGGAGTTCCATAATGAGTCTTTTGTAAAAGAGTTCGCCGATTCTATTTCTTGTGCTGCTAACTATTCAGCCACCGGCACTTCCAAATGCTCTGTCTATTCTACACGACAGATTACAAAATGTCGCTTTTAACGTAAATTTTGTGTTTGTTTTAAGTTTTATGTTGGCTAATTTCAATTATTTACACTGTTTTTGAGCAAATTGCAAGAAAAGAAACCTCTGCATTTAGACTAACAACTGTAAAAGTTTCATTGCCTAAAGTGAAGCAGTATTTTTGCTACATTTATTTTAAATGTGAAAACGTGGTAAGAATATTGTTGTCAAAACACTTTTAACCATTTTTATTATTTCTTGAAGCAAGAATTGTGATTGGCGATTTTCTTCCTTTTTCTTCCAAAACTTCTCACTTTGTATATAAAAGACAGCATTTTCTTCCCTTTTTTTCTTGATGTCTTGTATTTTCTCACGCCACTGCAAAAACCAGAACCACCTCGCTAATTTCGGAGCACGAATCCTATTTGCCGGAAATACAATAACATGAAAGGACATAGATTGATTGAATGCGCTTTGTTGCATATGTGCATGCGTGTGTCTTGTTCAGTTGGTATGAACCTACAGTTTTGAGTGTGTATCTGTATGTGTGCGCATGAGTGTGTGTGTGGGGGGGGGCGTCTATTCCCCCCCAAGTAGAGGCAAATATTATTTTATTTACTGTTTTTTATTACAGTACTGTACTCTATTGTCTTATATACATTTTGATTGAAATTGCTTGCCATTAATATTTTTTTAAAAATAAATTGTTCTATTTTATTCTGTTCTGATAATTGTAAGTACATCATGTACAGTACATGTACCTGTATATACCCATATATATAAATCATATGTATTTAGCACTGATTATTAAAAAAAACTAATGAGCAGTTTGAAATGGGGTCTACATTTCCCATCTGGCCTGGGCCTATTACCAGCTTTGCACAGGCCTGCATATATGGTTTGTTACTGACAGAATTTCAGAAACGATGCGTTCGTTGCTGAATGGCATTCGTATTCCTCATCACTCACCCAATAAAATGTCAATTCCCCCCTGTTCTTATTCGTTTGTAACGTCGTCTTTCGCGATTACTAGGAGGTGCCGAGCGGCATAACGGCACGGGGAATGGAATCGGCAGAGTTCAAACTCCGGTTTGTGTTCTCTTCCCACTGATATAGGCATTAATCCACCCAACGCAACCCGCCAGCTATGGGTAAAAGTAGCGGGTTACGGTATTTTCGTCTACATCACTTCAGCAAATATCAGTTTTGTCTAAATCACTTTGGTCTAAAATCACTTTTGTCCGCACAATATCAGTAAAGAATGGAAAATCCTGAAATTTATCTCTTGTATTCCGGAAAGGAAGGATTGAATTCGAAAATGCTGCTTACGACTGAGCGTCTGATTCGAATGTGTCTATAGGCGACCAAAATATCACGAAAAAATAAACAGTCAAAACGGGTTACAGTACTTTCGTCTACATCACTTTAGCAAATATCAGTTTTGTCTAAATCATTTTGCTCTAAAATCACAACAATATCTCCAAAAGTTCTCAATGAATTTCAATGGCATTTTGTTGAATGGTGGGCCATTGGCTAAGGAAGAATTGATTAAATTTTGGGGTGGACCCAAGGATATTTTTCGATTGTGAGGGAAAAAATTCTAAAACTTTAATAAAAAAATATCTCTCAATCGAAAAAAATCCCTGCATCCAGCGTAATGGCACTAATTAACTATTCCTCATCATCCAATAAAATGTAAGTTTTCTCCCTTTTTGGAGATGACTTTATTTCCCCCTCACCGTAACAAGAACAATCCTCGCCAAACCCAGGGGAGTAAACTCTTCACTGTTTGTCTATACCGTCACGTTAGACCAAACCGATGTATAAAGTTGACATTTCCCTACCGTGATTTGAACTCATGATTGCTAGGCAGCTCTCTTACCAACCGAGCCAAACTGACAAGTCTTAAATATCTACAGATGTATTTATTATGTATACAATGAAATCAAGGGATGGATAATTTTATATCCGACATAATATGATAATTATATAGACATTTATTAATTGGGAACCCATGTTAGCCCGGCATCGGTGTTAAATGGGCGGCCTAGATCGAGCGCTGTCGGATATAACATTATCAATCCCTTGATTTCATACTGTGGGCATAGGGAACCACTTCATATCACGTGCCTAAAAGTACGATCGGTTAGAATAAGGAGTCGAGTGAATGTGTATGTTTCGGGCCGCTGCCTTTCCATGGTAGTGCTGTTCGCTCAGTGGTAAAGAGCAGGACCACGCATAGGTTGCTTCCAGGGTGGACGCGGATTCGATCCCCGCACAGCGCCCGTTTCTTTATACATTTATACGATATAGGCCGCCCGTTTAGCAATCGCTAACACAGATGTCGATCTGATATGGGTTCCCAATTAATAAATGTCTATGTATACAATACAAAAGTTGCAGTAATCATCTTCAGTCGGAATAGAAGTAGGAGTGGAGTTTGACCCTGCAGCAGCCAGGCTTGTTTTATTATTCGTCCTTCCGCTCTGATGCTTTTCACATGCGATTTCGCTGTTAGTGCAAGTGGCTATTGAACAAGGCGACAACAGACTTTTAGTCTCATATCCGAGTAGAATCAACGTAGTCACGAGATTTACGACAACAAACACATTTAATATTGTATTTGTCCTGCTACCGCGTCAATAACTTTAAAGGCACAATTACATCTTTATACTTTTTAAATTTCTTTTCGTAATCATCACATTTTTATTTCTTTGTGCGAGTTTATTATTATACAATGATATTATTCAGATTTAGATCCACATCTTGGTTGCTTTACAGCATTTACAGCCTTAACCACTCCACACAGTCTAAGTAGAAACCGTCAACCAAAACTGTTAATTTCAACATAAGTTTCTTCAGTTTTTAAGTTGGTCTGGCTGGCTGGCTATGTATGCATGTATTGCGCGTATAGGCCGCAACAAATGGAGCTAGAGGGATGCAAATTTAAACATGTATTCCTTATTAAGCCTAGAGAAATCCCACCCAAAATTTGTTTTAAGAGAGGGATTCAATTTACAATGTAAGTTTATGCTAAATTGGTCCCTTAGTTTGTGTCCAGTAGTGTTTACGCTTTTTTTGTGTGTTATTTAATTCGGACTTATTTAGGGATCACTGCCCAACAACAGGCGATAGAAGTAACTTAATCATTAATCACCCACTTTTTCAATTTTTTAATTGATAACCCCCAACACGGCATGGTTGCCAAAAGACGCTGGTCACGTAACAGTTTCTATTGAGTGACTAACCAGACCTGTTATTACTTTATATGCATTATTAGAAGACTTGCACACATGTACGAATACACGTGCACAAACACTCCATAAAAGGAGGAATACACATAGAAATAAATACGTCATCATCCGTGTAATGAATAATATTGGACGCTATAATGAATAATATTGGACGCTATAAGAGAACCAGTAAAAACAATGCTATAAATCCATTAATAAAAAAAGAGAGAAAGAGAGAGGCTATACAATTCCTTTTATTCATTGTTTTTTGGCGTGAAATCTTTCTTGAGAAGAAGTTTTCTTTTTGTACCAGATTCAAACGAATGTCCGAAATGTGTTGATAATTGATAAATGAACATCGATTCGCATTTCTAATGGATTATTTTCATCTGAGTTGGAAGAGAGGAAAGCTTATTGCGACGATGGAGACAGTGGTAGGGAATAGTAGCAGGAGAAGGGACAGTACCGGATTAGGCTACTGCGGGGCCTGTAGCATATGTTATAAAGGGGCCCTAAATTATTACAAAATACGCATGAATATTAACATACATACATTTTTTCATGCATAGTAAAGTAATTATTTTGTTTTAGATATGTCCAACACATCTCTATAAATACGCTTTTCGGTCGGTCTGTCGGTCGGTTCCGTTTATGTAAAGAACAGAAAGAGGAAGGAGGGGAGTAGTTTCCAGCTGCTATAATGTCAAAAACAGAATGCGTGACGTCATTAACCCTTTATAGGGCATCCCTAAAATATATCAAAACAACCTTTTTGTATCTTAAACTAGACCTAATTACAAGATATTTTTATTTGCAAGTTTTCCGAATTTTTTTGTTTATGATGAAGTGATCATATATAGTGCCTCGCCCAAAAAGTGACCAAAAATGGAAAATATTTTTAAAAAAATTAAAAATTCAAGTAGAACGTTAAATAAAACATAGAATTAAAGAATAACATTCAATATAATGAATAGACACACAAAGATTGATATTGACCAAACAAAAAATACCTCCGGGTTGATTTTAAAATGGTATTGCTCGGGCCAAAAAAAGGCTATTTTAATGGGGTGTGGTATGCCTCAAAACCTGTTAATTGCCGTTTTAGTAGATGTAGTAATGCGCTATCTTTAGACCCAAGTGATCATATATAATCACTTGCCCATAAAGGGTTAAAGACATCTATTTTGATCAATAGATGAGGTATCTAGCGTTTGTTGTTTTACAGTGTTGCCAAGTATCGTTTGTTATTAATAGCTAAAACTGTCTTACAAATGGCTAAAATCGTCTAAACTTTTCCAGCTAACTTTATATCTAAAAATGTTATATATACTCAT
>VCCN01004626.1:7931629-7950794 GCA_006491835.1 Architeuthis dux | reverse complement strand
TGGCTAGGTACTTCTTTGAGCATATTTATTACATCCACTTTCGAAGAACAACACACTATAAATATTTTATCAATTGCTGGTATTTCTAAGATGATCTTTATCTGATCGTTTGTCTTATAAGATTGTTGTGATGGAACTAACGCGAGATTTACTTATTTAGAGCAATAGAGTACTGAGCAAATTCACTGCTGCTCCGACAACCCTCATTAGCTGTCAAAAGTTGCGGTCACGGTATTTTCAGGGGGCATTGTTGGTAACGCTCGCTCAGCTGCCGCTTATCACAAAACGCGACCTGAATGCGTCAAATTGTCCAGAGGGGATTGGACGAAATCACATTGCCTAAAGATCTTCGAAGAGAATAGACTTAAAAACGATTAGTGAAAATCGCATAAAACAGCACATTTCAAGTAAGGTTTCCACTGCCAGTTTGACAATGATGATTACACTAGTTCCTGACCACTGATAAGTTTGTTTTTTTACATATTTTAAATGCAGAACATACAAGTAGAGATTATCTTGATTTATCCTTTTAGATGAAGCGTCGTTAATCATTATCAGTTTTTGACTAATATTTCTTTCATCTCAATTTCAGTTGCGTTTCATCACAGTTACTCAGACCGATCGGAAATAAAGGATAAATTCAAACATTAATGAGTATTATTTGTATGTGATGCAATGTCGAAATAAATTAATAACAATAACACGCACCAACTCACATATTATTATTAAAGTTGCTCGAAATGGTTAAATCAAAACCCATTCAACCCATTCATTACGACATTATTTTATGTAACAAACATTTTGTGCACACATTAATTTCCTTTGTGCGCTGGTTGCAAAACATGTGTGAGCTCGCACATGTGCACAGCTTAGAGGGAACTATGCGCACAACCCAAGTTGAAACAGATTGCCTGCGAATCCACAATCAGAGATTTCTATAAATAGCAACGCACAATCAATCGAATTGTCTGATCCATTGCACAGTTGTTCGTTTCTACGATGATCGATCTGCATTTGATTATCGATTTGGTTTTGAGCACATGGAATAATTCGACAAATGAATGAAGGCAACAAGCCGTAAATCTTTTGGGCCGTTTGATAGTCGCCATTATACTAGGGAAAGGGGGCGCTCTGTGTGGGTGGAGATATGGGTGGTGTTGAATGATGGAGGGGGCGTCGACCGTAACATGGAAAGGAAACTGGGGTAAATATGAATGGGGGTGAAGTTGGTGTTGCGGAGGAGAAGGATGAGGAGAGGAGGCGTGTCGACCGTAGCACTGGGGTGTCTCTTCGAAGGCATCAGGTACGTACACGGTATGGGATGGCGGTGTTTGAACACACTAATAGTCAGCCTTTCAAATGCTGAATGTCAAGGCAAGATTTTAAATCATACTCGTCCCCCCAAAAAAGTTTGAATGGCAACTGTTTGTTATGCATAGAGAAAACATTTAGAATTTTAGAAATAGCAACTTACTTAATCAGAGAAATGAAATATTATCAAAATGCTACTATAAGAAAGTCTAAAATTGATATTAACAAATTAATTCATAGATACACATCGTATATAATTAAATATATTAAAATAAATATGAACGGTTTTTTCCACTAAATCTCTTAATAATGTTAAAATCTGATTTTACAATTTAAATACAAACTAATTTATGACTACATTAATTAAAACATACATTTTTGTAGGAATAATAAACTAGAATATTACCAAACATTTTTGTTTGGCTGGTAAATAAAATAAACAACCTATACGTGATTAAAAATACACAGATAAACAAATAAAAGTATCGGTGAATATTATTTAAATAAGATAGCCAAAGGGAGATTACTCTAATTGAACATTAAAAGATTACGGCAACTTTCTCTTTTTTTTTAAAAAAGCGTTTTATTTTTAGATTTGAATTCTTTTGAAATTTCAATTAGGGCTATATATATTAGCTTCTTAGAAATTATTCCAGGTATCAGTCTGAAGAATGCATTGAAGCATGAGACATTAGTGTCATTGGTCATCTTAATTTTTTCTCAATATACATTTTAGCTCTAGTTTGTATTTACTAGGTATTGAGCACTCTTAATTAAATATTTTCAACAACATATATTTGCTTCCTTATATGTATTTTTCAAAATACTTTTATTAATATATATATATATTGTGAATAGTGTGATTTTCTTGGTTCTATGTCCGTAACCATTGACTCTTCCACTGAAAGGTAACACTTTTGCTGTTTACTTATATAATGAACAGTGTGATTTTATGTTTCTCTGTCCGTAACCATGGATTCTTCGACTGAAAGATAATAATTTTGTTGATAAAAAAATATCTCCTAACCACCATTTTAAACAATGGACCCTTCCACTGAAACGAGTGTTTTTAGTTCCCTTTTCTAAGCAAAAGTCATCTAATAACATTCAAATACAGATGATCCCAGCTTTACGAAATGTCACTTTACGGATTATACACTGGACTAAAAGAAGAATAGACCAAGAACACGAAGAAGGAGTTCAATTGTCTGAACAAAATTTAGAATGTTAATGACTCTTCTTAAAGTTATTGACAATATATGAGTGGCAGCGTATGATAAGTGCACTACGAACTAGTTTTAAAAGTTGATATTTTAGTTATTTTTAGAGCTCCAAATGTCAGTTTTTAAATTTTATTTTGAAGCTTGAACACTCTATGAATCCTAATACCGAGTATTCAAGCTCCAAAATAATAAAGCATTGTAGCTCTAAAAATAACGAAAATATTAACTGTTCATGCGCAGCCACTCATAAATTCTACCTGTTCGCGATTTGTTCTTCACCTCTTGCACAAATTCAATCAAGAGAAAGGATCATCACAGAGCTGTGCTTCTTGAACTATTCCAGTGCCATTCACCATCGAGTCTTTGGCACCAAATTTCATTCATTTGAAACCAAATTTCTTAATGTTTTTTCTTAATCATTTTCGTTTTATTCTCCTATGTATATCATTTTATAAATAATTCATTTTGTACATGACTAAAAATATAATTTAATTCATTTTCCAATTAGAAACCGTCAACAAAAACTGTCACCGAAACTGTCAACAGGTTTATTCAGTTTTTCAATTGATTCTGGCTGGCTGGCTGGCTATCTATCTATGGATCTATCTATCTATGCGTTGCGCGTACAGGCTGCACCAATGGAGCTAGAGGGATGAAATTTTAAATATTTACTCATTAATATGTATAGAAACACGTTGAAAATAGGATTTAATGGGTAATTTTCAATGTAATTTCATGCTAAATTGATCAGTTAATTTGTGTCCGGTGGCGTTCACACTTTTTTGTTGAAAATTCACTTTTCAGAGATCGCTGCCCAACACAAGGCGAGAAAATTAACTTATTCATTGATCACCCCTTTTCCTAATTTTCTTTTAATTGATCATCCCCAACAAAGCATGCTTCCAAAAGAGGTTGGTCGCGTGACAGTTTCTATTGAGTGACTAACCAGACCTGTTTTTCTGCGTTTTAAATGGAAAATATGAGATGTTACTTCTGCCAACGAAGTCCGGAGAAGTGTTCATTCATGTTTGTCTGTCCGTCCCTCTGTCTGTCTGTCCACACAATATCTCCAAAAATTCTGAATGAATTTCAATGACATTTTGTGGAAGGGTGTGCAATGGGCTAAGCAAGAATTGAATACATTTTGGGGCGGATCCAGGATTTCTTTTCGATTGGGAGATATTTTTTCATTATTTTTCATATATTCATATGTATTCACTAAAAGTTCTCAATGAATTACAATGAAAATGTGTGGAAAGGTGGGTCTTGGACTAAAGAAGAATCCCACTACTGGGGTTTTATGTCAAACTAAACTCAGTCAAGTATATTCTGTTTCAGTATTTACAGCATAGTTTGACAAGACCACACTAGTGGGGCACCGAGTGAGGATCGAACTCATTACAGTAGTAATGGTCAGCATTACAAAATTATTATACTGCAGTGTATATACGTTATAAATATTGAAGCCGAATATACTTGATATGTTTAGCTTAGTTTGACACAAGGCAACGTTAGAGGGGCACCCAGTGAAGATTTAACTCATTACAGTAGTATTGGTCAGCATCACAAGCTTGTTAACCATTACTACACTGATTGTCTGTCTGTCTGTTTGTCCACCCAATATCTCCAAAAGTTCTCAATTAATTTCCTTAACATGTGGAATGGTGGGGCATGGGTAAAAACAAATTGATTAAATTTTCGGGCGGACCCAGGAACCTTTTTTCGATCTCGTTAACATTACGAGATCGGCTTTTCATATATAATAACACAGTAATTACGTAATCACGGTGACATTATAGTGGAAGTGTTATAAAATAATCGCGGTGCCCATCATCATAGAAGTTAGTGTTAGTGCATTAACAGAGACGTCAGAACGATGATGTCACCGATGACGTCATGGCGTTGGCGGAGGTAAGCTTTTTTAAGTCGCTGATTTTTAAATCCATGAAAGAACGTAGTTAGCGGCAATAAAATCTGTATTTTTATTATTTCCTATTAACTGCTTTGATCTTTATAGAAAATAATTAATGTATTTCTTTATTAAAACACAAAAGCAAACAATCCGAAATCTTGAACATTCAGTGTGTATCGTTATTTTGTGATTTAATTTTACGCAATGAGATGTTTTTCTATTTATTTACTTATTAAAGATATTCTATTGTCAATAAAAATGAAAACAATACTTTCCTCTGGGGAAAACAAACCCGAACACAAAAGACAAAGAAATAAAAATAAAAAACACAAAAAAACACAAAAATCGCAGGTGAATTTATCGATTGGAAAATTAGGTATTGTTTGATTTCGGTAAAATGCCGACGCTGAATTGTTAGAAATTATTTGTATTTTCATCAGAAGAAAAGTGAATTACGTGAATTGCGATCAGAACAATTCTTTGTGCAAAACAATTTGTTGAAGAACTTATTTGCTTTATGAAGACAATACGGTGGAATTGTTTTCAAGGCATTAAAATCCTGTTTACACCAAAGAAGTAAAACAATTGATGTTCTATTAGACAGGATGCTCCTTAAATATGGGAATATGTTGGTAATAGGTTGTTATGTATGAAATCTCGCTTCTTGAATAGTTAGATGAGGAATAATATAAACAAAACAACGCTAAATATTTAATCAAAATATGACCCATTTGAAGCAATAACCTTTTCCCAACGATCCTCCAATGATAATATGCCATCTCTATAACATTCTTTAGGTTTGCATTTTTCTTAAAGAACAGTTATTGCGATGAGAATAATTCTTTGTGTGAAACAATGAGTTGAACAGCTTTTTTGCTTTTAGAAGACAATAGAGGAAAATTGGTTTTAAGGCATTAAACTCCAATTGAAACCGAATAAATAAAATACCTGATATTCAATTAGGTTGTTACATTTGAATAGTAAGATGAAGGATGATATAAACAAACAACGGTAAATGTTTAATCAAAATATGTGCCATTTGAAGCAATAACCCTTTTCCAACGACCCTTAATTCATAATAAGCCATATCTATAAAATGATTTAGGTTTAGTGGTCACTAATTCAGTAAAAGCACACATTCTCTAAGCTTAAACACACTCAGCTAAGAGGTTTAAGGTCTGTCACTGTCACGGAGCATTTGATTCAGTTCATGCGTGAAAAAAAGATAAAATGCTATATTATGATGTTTGGGAAGTACGAGTAACCTCCCTTTGAAGCGAGTTTTTATAGAAAGAAACAGCGACATCTGTGAGTCAAGTGAGAAACAAGAATGTCAGCTTGGGGTTGCGCCTTTTTATCGAAAGATTTGCAACCGCTTTATTAAAAGAACTGAATGAAAACCAGTTCCTATAAAGCTGCGATGGAGAGGAGGTGAATGGGTTTCGATTTTCCATATTTCAGACAACGTAATATATGAAAAATATCTTTTGGAGATATTGTGTTGACAGACAGAGACAATAGTGAATACATATACCTCTTCCAACTTCGTTGGTAGAGGTGAGGAAATTCCAAACTCTTTCATATCTCTCTCATCATATATCAGCTCATGCATGACGTGGGTCTCAACATTGATTGTCCAGAGAATCGCTTGATCCCTGTCAGATTGTGCTGAATCGATTGACCGGTACCGTTTACCACCCACACTAATCGTAGCCAGTATATGCTTGACCGCTTATCAACATTGTAATCAAATGGTTTTAAGTCGTTGGAGGACACGTCATCCACATCTGGCAGTGTCTCCATTACGGCTTTCTATAGTGTGCTTTATATGTTAGGTGTGTGCAAAAGTTTCCAACAGTCTTTTTTTGAAAACTACGGACTGAATACATAATTGACAACCAATTTTTCGCTAGAAACCTTTGCGCAAACCTAATAGATATTTACTGAACATGGCCTAGTCTGACACAAGGCTAAAAATTGCAGCACCCAGTGTATGACGAACTCATTTGTTGTGTTTTCAAGTGTATTTTATGTAGATATTTAAACAGCTTGGCATAGTCTGACCCAAGGTTAAATAAATGGAACGCCCAGTGTGGATCAAGATCATTTTCTCAAGCTTTATTTGCCTTGTCAAAGCACTTAAATTCAGTGGTGATATTAATCATATAGGATGCACATTATACAGTGAAATGTGTGTGTGTATGTGTGTGTGTGTGTGTGTGTGTGTGTATAGTGTTCCACCCTTCTTTTGATCTGGCCCAAATCTGATCAAAACCTCAATTCGGAGAAAACACTTGATGACATAGCAATTCCAACTAACGTCTTATTCCGCCTGTGGGTACCAACAGAGAGTGTTACACGTGCAGAGCCAACAAGAACTAACAAGAACAATCCTCATCAAATTTAGGTAAATCTTCACAGTTTGTCTATCACGTCAAGTGAAAACAAACCAATATATAAAATTAACATTTCCCTACAGTGATCTGAAACCAACACCAAGTGATTGATAGGCGATCATCTAACTGATACGTCTTATATATCTACGAATCTATTTATTTCTATAATAGATTTGCTTTTTATTTATAACTGCAACACAATCTACATTTGGAAACTTGGGCAAAAACGATTTTTTTTACTAATTTTGTAAACATACAATTTGAATTTATTTCAACATAGATAGGAAATATGCTATCAAATAGAATTCTTTTGTAATTATATATATACAAAATATGTTTTTGTATTATGAATACAATACAAAAATTACAGTAATCATCTTCAGTCAGAATTGAAGTAGAAGTGGAGTTTCACCTTTGCAGCAGCTTGCCCCCCCCCCATTGTCAAACTCCAGTCCAAGTTCGACTTTGTTTTCCCCCGTAACAATGAGAACAGGAACAGGGAACAATCCTCAACTAATTCAGGAGTGTAACCTCTTCACATCACATCACGTTAAACGAAACCAATATATAAAATTAACATTTCTCTACCGTAACTTGAAATCACGACCAAGTCATTGGTAGGCTGCCCTCATACCAACTGAGCTAATCTGATAAGTCTCATCTTTTGTATTCGTTAATTTTGAAAAAAGATCCCTTAATCTTAGGTTAGTTAGGCGAATTCGAATCACAAAATATTAGGGGTGTGCAAAAGTTCCCAGAACTGTTTTTTGAGAACTAGAGGCTGAATATATGGTTGAGAACCGGTTTTCCGCTGGAAACGTTTGAACACACCTAATAGAAAGAAAATCTTTTGCCAGACACGTTCGATTGATTCATGCAAAATCTCGCCTTTTCCCCGCCAGCGTTCGCTGCGTTTTTCTTGTTGCTGTTGATCTCAGATCAACGAGATTTTAGATTTCATTTCAAATCTGCTTCAAACAATTGAACTTCCTTTGGGCGAAAGATCCATTTTGGTTTTATGAACAATAGAGACGTAAAAAGCTAAAGAAATTTAAAAACAGAACAAAGAAAGAAACAAATCTAAAAACAAAACACTGAAAAATATGAATGTGTGTGTGTGTGTGAGAGAGAGAGAGAGAGAGAGAGAGAGAGAGAGAGAGAGAGAGGTGAAACTGCCAGAAGTAATAATTTCCCGATGCTCTTATGACAACCAATATATCTTATTGAGATTTACTAAGCTTAGCTTAGTACGGCACAAGGCCACACGTGTGGGGGGAAATCAGTGATGATTGAACTCACTACAGTAGTAATAGCCTCAAAACTAGCTTACAACCAATTCTTTACGACGAAGTATCCTTTTGATATTTACTTGGCTCATCTGAGCCTAGAATCTATCAACCAAAACTGACAACAGCTGGTCTGTCTATCTGGCTGGTTATCTATCTATCAGGTGTACAGGCCGCACCAATGGAGCTAGAGGGGTGAACATTTCAACATTTACTCCTTATTATGTATAGAGAAAACGTTCTTTTTACCCCCCCCCCCAGGCTTTTAGTGGGGGTATATTTTGCAATGTGAGTTTATAACAAATTAGTCCTTGGGTTTGTGCCCGGTAGCATTCGGGTTTGTTTTTTGAAAGTTCAGATTTTTTTTATTGATCACTGTCCAACAACAGTCTAGAGAGGTAACTTATTCCTTGATCACCCCTTTTTCAAAGTTTTTAATTGATCACCCCAACATGGCATGCGTGACTAACCAAACCTATCTATCTATCTATCTATCTATCTATCTATCTATCTATCTATCTATCTATCTATCTATCTATCTAGCAAGTGGGACTCAAAATCAACAAAGTAACGCTCAAAATTAACAAAGTAACGCTCAAAATCAAACAGATAAACTTGCTCGTATTTAAACTCGACAACGTGCCGATGATTTCATAGCATGGACTTTGACCTATTCTTTAATCGACCTTCTATACACTCTTTATTCAATTCACTCTCAATGACGCAGTCCTCAAAGATTACGGGTATGCCCACCAGTAATCATTCAATCAAACAAGTTTAATTGGGAGGCTTTCGGGTATGGTAGAAGCATAATCGACAAAACGTGATCCAATTTGAATCACAGAAAAACACGTGTTTGCTTTTGTGCAAAGAGTCGAGACCCTTGCAATTTGATCCGAAGCAAAGACAGATCCCCACTCCCCAAACAGAAAGAAAAGCATTCCAATAGAAAAAAACTTTCGGAAGCCGAAATGTGAAGAAGCAATTACCATTAATTTATACGGGAAAATGTTTGAGCGTTCCCAAATCAAAAATAGTATGTTAGGCTAAGTTGTCGATTGTTTTGATGGTGTGAAGTACAGGATACTTTGGTCTAGGAGAGAGAGAGGCAGAGGGTGCACGCTGTCTCTATAACAGTTCGCTGCAAAACAAACGCTGAACGCTATTTTCGCTTTTCGCGTCTTTCGCTTTTACAAAAAAGGGTGAACCGCGAAAGTAGCGTTAACTGTTTGTTATGCCGCGAACGCTTCAGAGGCAGCACGCACCCTATTTCTCTGTCTCATACATCCGCTCTTCTGTACCATTCAACACCCCAACCACCGACGACTCGGCTTAACATACCATCATCAGTTTTTTGGTCTGGTCTGATAGGTTTTCCCATATAAATTAGTGGTGATTGCTTTTTCGCTTTACGTCATTTCGCCTTACGAAAGTTATTTTTATAAGAACGCTCTACTTTCGAAATACCTGTTAAATGAAAACCTATGTCACACTCACTGCCCAACGGTCAGGCTCGGAGGAATCTATTTAGTCACCTTACACTCGAATACAGCCCCCACCGCAATCCGAAAGTAGAGTGTCCCTATGGAACATTTCGTGAGCCAAAATAACATAAAGCGAAGAAGCAATTACCATGAATTTATATGGGAAACATGTTTGAACGTTCCACTCCCCACCCCCCAAAATAACCATACACTTAGGTTGTTTTCTTAGGCTTTTCTGAAAGGGACATATCTTGCAAACAGATTCAAATAAATTGAGATAACGTACAGATGCTCATAGACATATTTCATATCTATGGCTGATTGAGGTCTTTCGTAAAAGCTAAGTGGCCTAAAGCGAACTTTCAAAAAGCGGGGTACGCCTGTATTCTATTAAATGAAAACTTATGTCACACACTCTGCCCAACTACTTTCTCATTATATTTACTTTGTAAACAGAACCTCCTCTTAAAACCTTAAAGAATTAACTTTGTTTCTAAACTGACAAATTCCCTGGGCAGCCAGGGTCTTATGGATTGAAAGCACAAAAGGCCACAAACTTAGACCCTTTTCTTAAGACCCCCCCGCGCTAGCTAATGCTGGTGGCAATATAGCGGAATAACGGCAGAAAGGTTCGAGAAGAGACATGACCACGTGACATCATGTGGTCATGTGACATGAAAACCTCTGGTTTGAAGTGAAAATACTACTTGAGTAAAATTATAGTTTTTAATTTCTCTCGGTGGGGAGTGTTATTTATTTAACCCGGAAAACATGATTTTCAATTTAGACCTATATAAAAATGCACTTTAAATAAATGACACAGTCGTTTCACTCTTTTCAGTGCATCCTTCTAAAATCTTGTTTAGAATTGACCAAGGAGATTAAAAAAGTGAACTCACGTTGCTCTATGGAAGAGTTGCCAAATTAGTAAGTTCATTTTGCTCCGCCCCTGCCCAGAATCCATAATGTCCCCTGCAATCTCAGGGAATAAAAACAGATTTTATGCTTTTTCAAATACTTATGAGTAATACCTTTTTGATCAATGATAATTTATACATAAAAAAAGTATTGCTCATAAGTATTTGAACAAGCAAAACATCTGTTTTTAATTGCCGAGATTGCAGGGGGCAATTAAGGATATGAGTACCCCCTACACATATCCTTAATTCAAAATTAACTTACTAGTTTGGCAACTCTTCCATATAGCAATGTGAGTTCACTTTTTCAATCTACTTGATCGATTCTGAACAAGATTTTAGAAGGATAGAAACAAAAAACCTTTTTTTTTCATTTAACAATTTAATTCTATTAAAAAAACAAATTTCAAGAAATCTAGCATTTAGAACCACAAAACATGACTAAATCCATCCCTTGTTATGTTGATTGCAAAAAAGAAATGGTTCTTTTTGCTAATGTTCCTGAAACCCAAGCGACTAGAAGCAAACTGGCTGTCTGTTCACATACTTATGACAGGTACTGTATATATATGTATATGTATATTGGCAATATTCATATTATGTGATATATCAGTAAGAACTATTCATGAAGTAATCTTACTATATTTCCCCAGACGCCTGCCCATCTGTCTGTCACCACATAACCTAAGGATGGCTAGAGCTATAGCCACGAACCTTTTTCGTGGTCACCAATGGGACTTCGGATCATGTTCTTAGCAAACTAGTTTTTGAAAATCCTAATTATTTTCAAGTTTTTAGCTGGTGTCCGATTTACACTGTAAATATAATTCTAAACTGGGCCCTTACTTTGTTTCCGTCGCCGAATCTTTATCTTTTTGTTTAACCGTATTAAGTAGACATCTAACTTTTCATCTAGTTACCATAATTCTTTGCTACAGCTCAAACATCACAGCACTGAAGTGTTAAAATCTTTATTTTCCCTGATAATAAAAGAATGTAATCTAAGTATTTCTGAAGAAATTCGATTCACATTAGTGATCCTGTTTTCTCCATGAAGATAAGGCAAACTAATATTTTCTTCAAGTAACAGTTTTCGATGCCGTATTAGACACCGCCAACCAAAACTGTTACCAAAACTGTCAACATAGGTTTCTTCGGTTTCCAAGTTGGTTTGCCTGGCTGGCTATGTATGTATGTATTATGTATGTAAACGCGTACAGACCACACCAATGGAGCTAGAGGGCTGACAATTTAAACATTTACTCCTTATGTCTTTTTTGAAAAGTTACCCTCTAAATAGGTTTTTAGTGGGGGGGGGGGTCAATTTGCAATGTAAGTTTATGCTAAATTAATTACTAGTTTGTGTCCACTTATTTTTTGAAATTTCAGACATTTTTAGTGATCACTGCCCAACAAAATGCGAGGGAATAAACTTATTCATTGTCACCCCTTTTCCCAATTTTTTAATTGATCACCCTGAATACGGCATGCTGCCAAAAGACGTTGGTCACGTGACGGTTTCTATTGAGTGACTAACCAGGCCTATTCTCCATTCTTTTCAGTTGCGTACTTTGATAAGCCTCCAGCTTTTAATAAATGGAAACTCTTTGCAATACGAGAGATATCTTTGCCAAATGCAATTCCCGTTTTGCTTCTGGTTTTTTTTTTCGTTGTTTTTTAGCCTTCGTTTTTTCTATCATTTTTCTTTCCTTACACTTTCCTATAATTCCTCTCGTATTTCCTCTCTCGGTTTTGTTTCTTCCTTAAGGATTCGAAATCGCAAGAGAAGAAAAACGAAATATTTCAATGTTAATTAGTCTCAGGAATCACTTGGTTCAAAATCTCTTTAACTCCTCCTTCCCCGTCTTAGATCTCTGACAAACCTCTGGTATTCAGAACACATATATATTCCCTTACACGCAAAGTATAACTAATACAAGTTTACCCATGGCGACAAAAATTTAAATAATTTTGAAATTGCATTGTACTCAAATTATATATATTGTCTATAGCTTTGAGAAAAGCCATTAACATACCAATTTTTGTTTGGATAATCTAATCTCTTCTAGAATGAATCGACCGAAACGAGATTAGAGTGTCCGAACAAAAGTTGGTACAAAGCATTATGTTGCTCTGCATTTTTTTGTTTTGTTCAACCACAATGAACCAGGATATTTTTGCATTTGCAAAAAAGAGAATAAAATGAACAAGAGAGACTACTCTATAATTAGCATTCAATAGTTATCTCCCTTGATAAATATTACTGACAAGAAAATATGGACATACACGTGGCGTATTATATAAGTTGATTCCTGACGGCTAAATAAACCGATATATCCAGCCACAGAACGCCGTTGAAAACGTACATAGAGTAAGTTAGTGTAAGAGTTCTCGCCGAAAATCCGTCAACTCATCTCCGTTGGAGAGATTTTCTATCTATACTACAAACTAAGAGAGATATGGTAGATACTTAGGTGAAAAGTCTTCCTTTCATATCCGTATACATGCTATGGGTTAATAGAAGGGCTAACTGGGTGATTCAGCCTTGGTTAGAAACTAGTCTAGGAGACGGACAATTCTAATTCCAAACCGGAAAAGTCTACCCCCTCTTCCAGCGTCGTAAGAGGCAGGCAATGGACAGAGTAGGGAACGTAATTCCCGATATGTACGGTTAACTGATCTCTCGTGAAGCTTCGATGGGCCTAGCAAGCCGGGATTGGATTATAATAAATTGCTCAAGTAAAATAAAGAAGAATACAATTGGACATACGGAATAACGCAACCACCGCCTCCACCTCCCCACAAAACCTCGAGTAAGTACACGTTGAAGATTTGAAAGAAAGAAGCAAACAGCTACCAAGAGAAATGTAGGAGAGTCTTAGGCGATATACTGTCGTCTTATCCCCGTATTTAGGATTTCTCAACACAGACTGAAATACATTATTTTAATTAGTAATGACAGCTGCTGATTAACAGAGGCTAGATAAACGCAGTCGAAAGAGGATTAAATAATGCACGAGGATGTCTCACTGGTCAACCAGATGTACAGAGGTGGACAAACTATGGTCCACGGGCCACATGCGGCCCACGGACGTTTTTGCACGGTGATTTGAGTGATCCCAGATATTCTTGCATAGAATAACGCGCCTAACTACAATGAGATTTCGCGACCATGTTGTAAACAGAAACGTACGATAGTGTAGGACGAAGTATTATTTTAAAGTCTTTTAATATATCTTATTTCTATCTTATCCTAACAATGAGTGATACAAAACCTACTATAAAACGGAAAATTAAAAATGAATTCCTTACGTTTAACAAGGAATGGACGTACAAGTATTTTTCTATTTTTAGAAATGTTGGAAGTAAAACAGTATGCCTAATATGCCATGACAGTGTTGCTGTTTTTAAAGAGTATAATTTGAAGAGACATTTTCAAACTAAGCACCGTAACCTTGGAAATCATTTATCAGAAAGTGAACTCCAGCGAAAAGCCAATGACATGTTGAGAAGTTTAAACAATAACAAACTGTTTTATGCCTGCCAACTCTCCTGATTTTGCCGGGAGACTCTCGATTTCAAACATCTTCTCCCGCTCTTCCGTCTTTCTTGTTGTTATCTCCCGATATTACAAAGTAACCAGTTTCTAGTCGCTAACAGTCGGTTTACCATACCTAGTAATGCTGCATTAGAAAGACTGTTCAGCATTGTACGTAAAAACAATCTACAACTAGACGGTACATTATCTTCGATTCTAGCAATGAAATCAAAATATCCTGAGTCAAATATATCCTGTCATCACAAGTGGCAACCAGGGGAAGAACTATTGAAAGAGGAAACATCTGCCACTACAAAGATTCTTTACAAATAAAAACCGTTTATTTTCAGATCTTTTAAAGCTTTTTTAGAGAGGAAACATGCTATTTTGTGTTTTTAATACTTGGTGTACATTTTTTCAGAAATCTTCATAATTCTTCCTGTAAAGAAATCAGTTCTCGCTATCTGATAACTTCTGAGGTTGGCAGGTCTGCTGTCTTTGCAAAACAAACAACCATACAAGAGGCTGTCACAAAGGCCAGTGTTGTGCTTGCTTATAAAATTGCAAAGCATAAAGCGTTTTCTGAAGCAGAATCTTTAAAGGACTGTATGCTTGATGCTGTTGATATTGAATGCCCAAAGATTGAAGTTATATCCTTGTCAAGGAGAACTGTAGTTCGTCGTATTGATTGCATTTCGCAGAATCTGTCAGCACAGCTACTTGAGGCTGGCAACCGTTCCTATCCAGATGTACTGTATCAATGAACGCTGGTTATGCCTGGAGAATGTTTTGAGAAGTATGTGAAATCTGAGAGAAGAAATCTTTCTCTTTCTTGAAAGGAAGAACATTAGTTGTGAATCTTTAAGTAACATGAACAAGACAGAATGGATGTGTGATTTAGCGTTCATAGTTGACATTTTCGACAAACTGAATGAACTGAACATCAAGTTACAAGGCTTACAAGGCAAGGGTTCTTTTGCACATGAATTGTTTGTGGAAATTATATCATTTCAAGTGAAACTAGCATTCTTTTCCAAAATATTGAGTGAGCACAACTTTGTGCATTCTCTCTTGTTACAGACACAGACTATCCCACAAGCCTGTTCAAAGAAATACAGTCAGTAAGTATCTAAAAGATGAGTTTTCAAGGCGTTTTGCTGATTTTAAATCTATGGAAGATCAGTTCAGTTTGATGAAGTACCCGTTTTCCTTTAATATTGAAACAGCCTCAAATGATGTCCAGTTGGAGTTAATTAATCTCCAAGCAGACAATACTCTGAAGGAGAGTTTTAAGAATTTAAGAAGTAACTGACTGAATTATATGCATCACTCGGTACAAAAAAGTTTGGCAATTTGAAAAAAGTTTGCCAGAAAAATGTGCGTATTCTTTGCTTCAACCTATATTTGTGAACAGATTTTCTCATGTATGAACATGAACAAATCAAAGAACAGGTCTCTTCTAACAGACTTAAATTTACACCCTGTCTTGCGTATGACTACAAACATGCTGAATCCTGACTACAACAAACTTGTGCAGGATTTTGTGCATTTGCATAAATCTCATTAAGAGTTTGAGTAACTGTTCAGTAACATTTATGAAGCAACATAATATTAAATTCAGTTTTACCTGTTACTTTCTTTGTGTATCAAATAATACAGTTGTATTTTTATGTGAAAATAAAGAGACTCCCTATTGGAAATTGGCAATAACTGTATTATTCATTGGTCGATTGTAGTCAAACTAGCCTTACTTTGGACCATACAATGGTAGAATTATCATCTATTATAAGTATAGTTATTAGTTAAACCCCGTGAAAAAATTCCCAGATTTATTTGAATTTCTATGAGATGATTTAAAAAAAAAAGAAAGTACTGAACTCGTTCCAGTGGAAGAGTTCATTGTTTTAGATGGTGGGTAGGAGCTATATATTCATCAGCAAAATTGTTACTTTGAAGTGAAAGAGTCTATTGTTATCAGACAGAGAAACAGAAAACATTCACACTGTTCATTATTAGAGTAAGTTGCTCTAAGCTTAGATAACTCTAGCAGAAGGCACTCCAGTGGGATCGAACACACCACCCTTACTCTTCAAAAGTAATGAGAATAACTGCTTGGATGACAGAAATGAGAGCCTCAACGTGAAACACATTGCTCTAACCATTCAGCTATATTCTGTTGTGAAGGGTTGACACATTTGTGTCAATAGAACATCGAACTGAATTAACCATCGCACAAAGAAGAGCAAAATCAATTTAGCTTTTAAAATTGGGATTCCGTACACAAATCCATTACGAAAAATGACGCAGTTATTTTGTTTTTATTTTCATATTGAGCAGATAAGCACGGATATATATAATGCTGGGCTGAGTTCGGCAAGATGTAGGTATGTGTAGATAATCGTCAAATTATTTGCGTTCAGCGTATGAGCTGCATATAAGGAATAACAAACGATAAAGGAAAGATAAGTGTTTGTTTATAGTTGCGAAAAGATTCTGTCGGTGTCACCAATTTATTTGGTAATGTAATATTTGTTCGTTTTATTCTTAATGATACACGATTTGAAGCGCGTGATTCGGATAGTCGAAAGAGATCGCAGCAGGAAGATAAATGTTAGAGACACAACGAAGATTTATATTGCTTCAAATGGCTCATATTTCGATTAAATATTTACTGTTTTTAATGCTTATATAATTAATCATCGCTACCCACAACACTGGTTTATTGCTGGATTTAGGTTATTCATGTGTTCTAACATTTATATGTATCTATATATCCGTACTTCGCACAGCCCTAACCGTTTATAGTAGAAACTTGAAGTTTTGCACACACTCCACCCAATGAGTAGGGAAACTGTTTTTTTTGTTTCATTTTAAATTCCCCCCTAATAGGTTTTTAGAGAAGGGTTCAATATGCAATGATAAGTTTATGCTAGATTGGTCACTAGTTTGTGCCCGCTTGTTTTTTTAAAAATTCAGACCTTTTTTTAGTGATCACAGCCCAACAAAAGGCGGAGAAGTAACTTATTCATTGATCACCCCTTTTTAAGACTTTCTAATTGAACACCCCCAACACAGCATATATGGGTGGTGGTGATTCATAATTTCTCACTGAATGCTAGTCTTATATATTCCTATTCAAAAACGACATTTACTATGTAACAACAACCTAATAATATAGGCTCTTCAAAAGCTATGGGAATGATGGCTTGAATAACAGAAAATAGAGCCTCAGATTGAAAACCATTGCTTTAACCATCCATCTACATTCTCTTGTGAAGCTTTCTACAACTGGGATTTGTAGATAAATCGATTGCGAAAAGTGACGCAGTTGTTTGTTTTTATTTTCATATCGAACAAACAGGTAGGCATAGGTATTTAGAAATCTGACATGAGTTCGGCAAGATGTAGGTATGTGAAGATAATCGTCAAATTATTTGACAGAAAATAAGAGGAAGACAGAGTAAAAGGAGAGAGAAAAGAACAGAGAAAGAGAGGCAAAAATAAGATGTGTGGATAAAAGAGAGAGACAAAGAATTGTGGAAAAGAAAAAGGAGGATTACAAGAGAGGGGCACAGAAGAAAGGGGGGATATTAAAAGAGAGAGGCACGAGGTAATTGCGTGAAGATAATCGTCACATTATTTGCGTTCAGCAGTTGGGCTTTGTATGAGCAATAAAAAGCGATAAAGAAAAGATAAGTATTTGTTTATAGTTGCGAGAAAATTGAGTCTATTCTGTCGGTGTCACCAATTTATTTGGAAATATAATATTTGATTGTTTTATTCTTATTGATACACGATTTGAGGCGCGTGATTCGGAGATCAGTGCTGGAAGGTAGATGTTAGACACACACACACACACACACACACACACACACACACACACATACATATATATATATATATATATGCAATGGAAGAAAGAAGACTGAACTCGATTCTCTTACAGTGACAGACTGTTTCACGTTTATTACGATTTTCAAACTGCCTTTTATATGCCCTGTGTGGAATTCTGGATTACTGCTGTCATTGTTAGAGGCAGGGCTGGGGGTGGGGTGATTTTCGGGTTGCTACTTCGACTGTCCAGAGAAGAGATAAGAGTTTTTCATCCAAAACCTCGCTGTGTTCAGAGTGGGGGTTAGGGTCTCAGGAATTTTGGGTTAGAGTTTCAGGAATCTTCCTTCTACTACTTTCATTTTAGCTTTGACCTCAGCTTTTTGCCTTTAGGGGTTGTGGGTGTAGGGATTTTTTGTTGCAGGTTTTCCTATTTTAGTGTGTGTAATTTGTCTGTGTTTGGAGAATGAGTTTTTATTTTAATTCTTTTTGAGTTATTATGGCCTGCCTTATTTTGCTATTAAGTTTTTGTTTTAGGTGATCTTTATGACGACATCGCGAAATAATTTCTTCTCTTAATAAATTTAACTTATCTCTAAAGCTTAAGATTCTATATTTTTTCTCAGCAAATTAGACATCTCCCTCTAAAACCTATCGGTGGATCTGTTCTAGTTAGTATTTCCCAACTAATTTCTGGTTTGAGCCCCTTTTCCTTTACTTCCCAAATGTATTTCGATAGAGTCGTACTGAATTTATACTTCTTATGCTTGAAACTCATGGTGTGGTTGTATAGCCTACTCTTCCAATTCGATTTTGCCGCACCTAGATAATATTTGACTGTATTGGGGGCTTCCCTTATTCGTATTGTGGCCATATATACTACGTTTTTTGTTAGACACGGGAAACTGTTCAGGGGACTTACAATTACAATTAGGTTGGTTTTTGCTAGGTCGGTGCTAAGTAATTTCCTGTTGTGGGTGGTAATTATTTTTGCCATGTTGTTAGTGCAGCTATAACTGATTTTTAAGGTGTTACGGTTGAAGATCTTATTGAGTGGGTTGCTTTTGGGAAAGTGCTTGTCTACTAATCTTAAAAATATTTTCACAATGTTACAGTTCGCTGTTTTACAGTAGGGGAGGTTGAACCAGATACACCTTCTTTTTCTGATTTTAGTTTTTGTGGGTGGGTCCTGGACTAATTTTAGGATAGTGTTGAGGCCAGAGAAACTGAGTGCCTTGTTGTAAATGCCTTTAATTTCGTCGAATAT
>VCCN01004626.1:7874256-7897174 GCA_006491835.1 Architeuthis dux | reverse complement strand
GCCTAGATCGTATATACATGAATTGAATTGATTGAATTGAACCTGCGTCCACCCTGGAAGCAACCCATACGCGGTCCTGCTCTTTATCACTGAGCTAACAGCACTACCATGGAGAAGCAGCGGTCCGAAACATACACATTCGCTCGCCTCCTTATTCTAACCGATCGTATCTTTAGGTATGTAAGTACATGTATTTCATACACACACAGACACACACACACAGACACAGACACAGACACAGACACACACAGACACACACACACAGACACAGACACACACACAGACACACTTACGTATCCTTCCATAAGTGTTGCGTCCGCATCATTCTAAATGTGAATTCTATACAAACAGTTGCCAATGCCAAACGCATTGGAGTTATATACGGGTGGACGTATCTCTTTCCCTGTCCGTGGGAATCCCGTCTCTCCTATCTCGGCTGGTCTCCTCAAATAAACAACCGTCCCTTATCTACCCACTGTCCGTGTTAATTGGCCTCAAACTGGTCAGATGCTACGATAAGAGTACATTATCCGGTATTATCTCGGATCATTACAGCCACAGACGTAGGAAAAGACAGTTTTAACGATTTATCTTGTAACATTCTTACACACACACACACACACACACACACACACACACACACACACACACACACACACACACACACACGTGTTTTATTTATTTTGAAGATTTAAACTGATCAATTATTTCTTTTTTCCATTTTTGTCTAATTTGCTAACTTTGAAAGTTAATTACAACTTGCTTTTCTGATGAGGACTCAGTTTCAAAGCGTTTAATTCTGAAGGGAATTTAGAGAATTTATTTCTGTTTGTTTTTTACCTACACGATTCTTCAACTGCCCTAATTTTTTATATTTAAACAAGTGAAAAACCAAGAAATTCACCTTGTTCCAGCTACTACGCACATAAGCACAACTGGTGTTTTCTTTTAGATGTAATTAGCAACAGAAATTAAGTAATCCCCGCTTTTCGAAAGTTAGTTTAAGCCACTTTTTCCGTTTTTCGAAAAAAAAAGCGATAAGCGAAATTAGTGTTTAACGTTTGGTTTGCAGCGTTCCATTATATAGGCAGTGCATACCCTCTTCCTCTCTCTTCTACACCCAGCCTCCCGTACGTCCCAACACCATAACCTCCGATGACTCAGTCAGACATACGATCCTCACCATTTGGGGGGTCTGGAAAGGCTAAAAAGAAATTACTTCTTCGCTTCACGCCATTTCGGCTTACAAAAGGCTTTTTATAGAAACACTCTAATTTCGAATAGCGGGGAAACCTGTATATACGTGATTCTTTTTCACAGGGATTAACTTGTTAATGATACCAACTAACTCGAATATAAACCGAGTCCGTTATTTTGCCATAACATTCTCATGAGAGATATCCCCTTCTTATGAATACACCGTTTATAACACTTAGTCAGCTGTCACCGAAACATGGATTTCTTTCATCTTCAACATATTGATCATTGTTTTCAGATCGTAAAAGTGAAATGCTCATCAGAGATTACGAACCCCCTTGAAAAAATGATTTTAAAAGGATATTACACAATACGCACCGTATACTACCAACATAGCATTTCATACAAAACCATGGTAATGAATTGAGTTAAAATAACGGACATTATCGCATGCTAATATGCATTGTGTCTATCGACGCTGTATTCATATAGGCAAAAGTATTGGCCATTTTTGATTGACCAGAGTATAAGTCGAACTGCTGATATAACACGTCTTATATTCAAGAATATGCGGTATTTGAAAGAGAGGGGGGCTTTTGTGTCAATTAGTGTAACAAGAAAGGAGACGAATTATTCCTAGAGAAGGAGACACATTATTCACACAGAAGAGAAAACGGTTGGCAATTCAATAAAGTGGACGCTGTCACACGAAATTGCACCGCCTCATCTCGAAGGTCTTTAATCAAGTCACGGCGTATGTGCTGTTTTAGGCAAGCTTTCTCGTAACGGCTGTCACGCGGTCCTTTAATGTAAATGACATCTTCACACGATCTTCCAAAATGGCCGCCAGCAGAGAACAGTTTTGGCAAGACTTGAACGCAAGCGATCCTTTGACGTCCGAAGTCATTCCGTGCTTTGTGGCGTTGACAAACAGAACTGTGAAACCCGCTTCTACTCAAACTCTGCCTATCACACTTATCTCCCAAGTGTGCTGCGTACATGTTTCCAAATAAGCAAACATGTATTTCGAGTTGAGTTGCTTCATGATTTCTGATCTGTTCATATCATCCATCTAGAACTGTGGTTCTCAACCTTTATTGAATAATGGCACACTAAGAAATATATTTGACTTACGCGGCACACCAACTCTTTACTCTATTAAAATATGAATATACATTGCTATATATTAGGCCATAGTTAAGGTATGGAAAATTATATATAGCATATATATATATATATACATATGAAATCAAATGATGGATACATTTATATCCAATCGACAGAATATGATAATTATAATGACATTTATTAGTGAGAGCCTATATTTGCTCGGCGTCGGTGTGAGCGACTGCTAAACGAGCGGCCTAAATCGTAAATGTGAATAAAGAAACGAACTTCGTGCGGGGATTGAACCTGCGTCCACCTTGGAAGCCACCTATACGCGGTGCTATTAGTTCAGTCGGTAGAACAGCACCGCGTATAGGTGGCTTCCAAGGTGGACGCAGGTTCGATCCCCGCACGAAGTTCGTTTCTTTATTCACATTTACGATTTAGGCCGCTCGTTTAGCAGTCGCTCACACCGACGCCGAGCAAATATAGGCTCTCACTAATAAATGTCATTATAATTATCATATATACATATATATATAAAACTTCCCATAGCAGTAAACTTTGAAGTAGTAATGAAAGAGTGCACTGTAAGTCGATATACTGTACAAATGAAATGAATTAGATGAAAACATTTTAGTAGTCAATGAACGAAACTTTTATATCAGCAAACTGATATACGTACTCATAACCCACTTTTCCTTTCATCTGTCGCTAAAAAGAAACGAATAAAACATTTAAATAATCCTATAAATATATAATACTCATATATAAAACATAATGTGCATCCACGATGAGCGCACAGATTGTACACTCTGATCCTAGGTAGAAATGCGACACTTTAATAATAGGCATAGCGCACATATATTCTGATCCACTGCAGAAGTGCCGATCAATACGTAACTAATCCCGTCATTTTTTATGGATTCTATAATAGTTTATATTAGAAACAAAAACTGTCAACAAAACTGTCAACATAGGTTTCTTCAGTTTTTAAGCAGGTTTGGATGGCTTACTGTCTGACTGACTGACTTGCTGGCTGACTATGTATCACGTGTACAGGCCGCAAAAATGGAGCTAGAGGGATGGAAATTATAACATTTCCTCCTTTTTATGTCTAGCAAAAGGTTTTTAAAAAAGATCCTACCCATAAATAGGCTTTTAGGGGGGGGGCGGGGGGGGTTCAGTATGCAATGTAAGTTTATGCTAAATTGATCCATTAGTTTCTGTCCGGCAGCATTCAAGCTTGTTTTTTGAAAATTCTGACCTTTTCCGAGCAAAGCGCGGGTCTACGGTTGGCTTTGCAACAAATGAGGTCCAAAAAATGAGGCCCAACAACGACGACGAAGATGACGATCAAAGGTTATACACTTTTTTAGCTTGAGATGTTGCTGATGATTGAAATTTAGTATGGCGAGGAGAGAGAGGAGGTTAGATCAATCTCTCTCTTACTCTCAGACGAGATTTTTCTCAAGTCTCAATTATTAAAAAGATTTTTTTCACTAGTCTTCTGTATTGAAGAGATTTTTTTCACAAGTCTCCCGATTGAAGAGATTCTTTTCATTAGTTTGAGTTACTAAAATCTTAAACTTTCCATTAAACAACGATGCGAAGAAGAAAAAAGACGTTCGCTTCGCTCGTATCAGTAATTTATAATTTTAGTGATCACTACCCAACAAAAGGCGAGAGAAATAACTTATTCATTGATCACCCCCTTTTCCAATTTTTTAATTGATCACCCCCAACACGGCATGCTGCCAAATAAATTGGTCACGTGACGGTTTCTATTGAGTGACTAACCTGACCTTTTTTTACAATTTCTGTTCGCTTTTGATTACATCTGGCATTTTCAAAGAAAAATAGAATAATTTTTGCTGAAATCCAAGATGCAAGAGAAATTGGCGGATGAGAAATGTTTTAGTCGTCTCGACGGAAATTCGGTAACCCACGGCGAAACAAACATTGATTTGACGTGGTTAATTGTAAGAATATTTCAAGATATTAAAAACGAATAGAGACTGTTTTTCTTCAAGCCTGACCATTTCTTCTGATTTTTTGTTACTGCTAGTTTAGTTTAACTTTCGTCCTATTTTTCTTCACTTTGACGTAGTCGTTCTTCGAAATGGCTGAAAGCGAAATATGAATTTCTGATTTGCGTTTTGTTTCTCGATGAAATAATGAAAAAATGTCTTCAACGAGAACGAAAATTAAACAGAAAGAATAAAGATGTGTGCTGCCTGGAATTAGCACATCATCATCATCATCATCATCATCATCATCATCATCATCATCGTCATCATCGTCATCATCGTCATCATCATCATCATCATCATTTAGACACTTTGTGCCTTTAGAGTGTCTTTACATTTGCTGATAACGTTGGCATATCAAAAACATAAACTTTTGTATTTCTCATTTTCTGCATGCTAGATAAACCCAACATTGGCTCAATCTTTAGTCATGAATTTCTTTCATTGGCAAATAGCAAATGTTTCTGAATGGAAAGTAGTATTGTTATATGGGCATTATATTTTAAATATTGTACCCCTTTTTATTGTTTCTATTATGGTTCGTAGGTCTTCGTTTGAATATTTAAAGGACCAATCTAATTCGCCAATTTTCCCGAACATCAATGAAGAAAAGACAGAAAGAAAAGGGATGCGCCTCGGAATTGGAGAGCTATCGAGGCATGCTCTGATGGAGACATTGCTAAAGCTTTCCCGCCCGATAATGTTACGTTATGATCAGTTCTTATTAAAGCCCGCAGTTTTAATTTAATTAATTTAATTAAGATATATTTTTCCCAGACAGCTTTAATTAAAAATTTGTTAATGCTTTAAAATGTGGTGATTAATGAAATAATTTAGGGTAAGTGATTGGTTAGGATTATTCATTGATTAGGGCGATGTTGTTAACTCCACTGCAAGTTGGAGTTGATTTAGCTTCCCCCCGTAACAAGAATAAAAAGAACAATCCTCACCAAATTCAGGACAGTAAACTCATCACTGTTTGACTATCACGTCACGTTAAACCAAACCTATGTATAAAATTAGCATTTCCCTACCGTGGTTTGGAATCACGACCAAGTGATCGGTAGGCAGTTAACTTACCAACTGAGCTAAACTAACAAGTCGAATTTATTTATTATATATACAATACAAAAGTTACAGTAATCATCTTCAGTCGGAATAGAAGTAGGAGTGGGGTTTGACCCTGCAGAGCCAGGCTTGCTACTGGTAATAAATGCTATCTTTATTTCGATTCTAATTGCTTCCCGTTGCTTCTTGTATTTCATCACGGCTCGAGATATCGAGGCATGCCCTAATGAAGACTTTGGTAGAATGTTCGAGTTATTCAAATCTTCCCCAAATGTACAGGGTGTCCCATAAGTAACGCCCAATTTGTCCCAAAATTAACGCCAGTTCTGTCTAAGGGAAGCAACTATTTAATAGTTGCTTTTAATAGTAATTTAATAATAATTTAATAGTTACTTCCCTTAGAACTGGCATTAATGTTGGGACAAGTCGGGAGTTACTTCTGTGACAGCCTGTAGATCCGTAAACTTTTTAAAATGTAATCTTCTTACTGAAGAGACATCTAAAGACCACCAGATGCGAGATACTCCAGATGAAGAACGAACATTATTGAGAGAAACCTCGTGACAAAACAATAAGGAGGAGGATAATACTTGTCCGAACAATGTGTCGAATAAGAGAAACGTTTATACTTAGTTTTGTCTGTAACAGGGCTACACTATTGAGGGCTACCCAAGAGGCTGGAAATCAGCCTGCGAAACGAGATCTTTAGTCATCTCTCTATCTATTGGATAGTTGAATAAAAACTACCCCCACTGCTACTGCTAAGTCACCTCCTGCCACTTTTGTTCAGCTGAGGGATGGGGTGTTTAAATGGTCGGCATTTGAGTGACATGAGGAGTACTCAATTTGCTGTGTCAAGTCGAAGTCGTTGTGAGCGACACATTGTGGAAGACAGGTGTTACATTATCAGTCGGATACGAATACGTTCACAGGAAACAAGTAGTGTCCACTCCATGCCGAGCACAGTTCATTACAACCTTCTGCATATATATAACAAACGGTGAATAAAATAACTAAATGGTACATTGTATAACAATATATAAATGTTAATTTAGTCTGGTATAAGAACATCATAGTGGAATATATGATGGCACTCATAACACAAGCTTGTTAACCATTGCTCTATGGTAGGCAATTAGGTGGATATTTACTCAAATTGCTGAGTTTTGCACGTGGCCATAACCGTGGAGTATACAGCGAGAATCGAACCTACTAGGAATGGTCTTTGAGACCTACTTAACAACTACAGAGGATGCTGCAAGACTTTATATCCCAATGTTCTAAGGTTAGACACGGTCAGCTGAGAGGTGTGGGATTTGGAAGAGTTACGAAGCATTTCATTCAGTTCTCGTGGGATCCATTTCCTCACCTTTTTAACCTTTTCTTTATTGCCTTGAGAAGGCATTATATATGGTCGCTGTTGAAGTCCTAAATTCTATAGAAAAAGCTCGAACCATTGTCTATGGGTCGTTGTCCACCGCTGTCAATAATCTTTCATCATTAAGAATAGTTTGGGTCTCCCTCGGGGTTTATCGTTGGTATCAGTATTTCCAGACCTAAACCTATTGAACCAAAGTTGAACAGTGCACACCGTAGTAGTGTTCACTCCAAATGCTTTCTTGACGTTATCAGCAGCTTGACCAGCATTATGTCATAATTTGAAATCGTACTTGAAAAATAGTCTAACTTCTTAGATGGACACTATTGCTGTTAAAGGTTCAATAGCCTTCAATAATAACGAATTATGTCTCTATTTACATTGTATTACAACAATGTAATTAAATTACACTTTTACAATTATTCTTTATGACGAAGGCCTCGATAAACAAGGGAACGCCGGGGCGAAGCGTATGGAGATCCTGGGATATCCAGTCGACAGAATCTACCCCTCGAACTTGCTGATGTAGTCCAAAAGAAAGAGGAATGATACGTTTCGCATCAGCTTGGCTGCAGGAGCTGCCGTGAGGACGTCAAAGTTGACATCCGACCGCCTTAAGGTCGCTCTACTCCCTGGTTTGGAATCAGAGTATTCCTTCTCCTAGACTGGTTTCCATCCCAAGGCTATAGAGCCCAGTCTGCCCTGTTATTTTGGCCATAGCTGGGGGAGGGGGGAAATTCACGCCTCTCACAAGGGCATTAGTGCGAAGTGAATGTAAACAGCCTCGATCGGTGTTTGAACTCGTCTCGCCGATTCCACTGTCCGCGCCGTTAATCGCTACTCCACTCGCACCTCCACCTTTCAATGCTAACATGAATATATAACATATTTATTATCTTAATTAACGGAACTAATTAAAGCAAGGATATTCTGTATGATCTAAAACAAATGCGTAACAACCTAATACATTTCTGGGAGCAGCATGCCGTATTGTCAAGTGGCCAATGTTTGGTCATCCTTATTATAATTTGAGATATGGCCATTGTACGAAGTTGATATTCGCTAGATACGTTGGTCAGCACACCGGTCATTGCAGTGTCAAGTTTGAAGTCGTTTGAATCAGCTGTTCTCGAGAAATCTAATAAAATAAATAAAAATAGATTGTTTATCTAAAATTATAGATCTAAATATAATACGTCACCAGAGTTCACGAGCGTGGGTTTATAGATTTAAAATGTAAGGATGACGTAATGGCATTTATAAAAACCCTTTTTTTATTGTTGCTATTAACGACATCATAAACATAAACAAAGAACAGTGTCTCATTATTTTATGAAACCGGTCGTGAAATAAACGACAGAAATATTGTGGCTATTCCTTTTGTTTTCTTATTTTATCAAACCCAATTTGAGGAATTATATTCTCTTATTTTCTACTTAGTCAATTGGTCTATTGTTAGAATTTGTTTCATCGGAAAAGAAGGTACGAGAAATATGTTTTTCATCAATGTGGAACAATCTTTAGATAATAGTATATTTTCTAACTTTTTATCTAAATTTAGATACAAAATATCTAAATTGACAACACTGAGAGAAATAACCGAAATACTTCGAAGCCGTAGTTTCGTACGACGGACGAAACATTATTTTACGCGACAATTATGGCAGGCTGCTCCACACACTATAAAGTCCGGCCCCTTCCAAACATTTTTGAACGGGCATGCCCTAGTGTGCGCGCGCGCGTGTGCGTGTGTGTGTATGAACTGACCATTGTACGAAGCTGATATTCGCCACATATATTAGTCAGCAAATCAGGCATTGCAGTGTCGAGTTTGAAGTTATTTGGATGAGCGGTTCTCGAGAAATCTCATACAAATAAATAAAACATTACAGAATAAAGATCATATCTAAATTGGCAACACTGAAGAGAAGTAATCGAAATAGTTCGAAGCCATATGACGGACGGGAAATTATTTTACATGACTATTATGGCAGGCTGCTCAGCACATCACAAAGTCCGGTCCATTCCAAACATGCACCTTTGGAACGGGCACTGACCTAATACTATACATAAAAATATACATATCGAACGAGCTTGAAGCCGATTGGACTAATAATGACAGAGGACGAAGAGAGCAAACAAGCAAAAACAATAAATCAAATAATAATCAAAAACAAGATTGTCTCCACAAGGCAAAACTCTATGTCTACTCCTCAGCCAATTAATTTGAGTTGACGTCCAACCATTTAGCTACAGCTCAAAGCCTCCAGAAATGAATATGTAAACACCCACACAAGTGTAATAAAGAAGTTCTTCTGATCATTATTTCAGACGTCCATTATATTAATATGATTTAGACATGACTAGCCTGTCGAATGAGGGGGACAAATATACAAAGAAACAGAATATCAAAACAATGCACACCAATAAATAAGGTGGGTAAATAGACACTCCCTATCAAACAAACAAACAAACGAACGAACAAACAAACAGAACAACGTTTAAAAGGAAGAAGAAACAAGCCAAAGTTCAGTTGAAATAACTATAAATTAGGTAAAGCAGAGACATTATGTATATGTATATTTAAGCAGCAGTTTTTAATTTAAGAAGGTTTCATTAAAACGACAGATAAGGATTGTTCAATCAATGTTTTACTTGATTACGTACATGTTGACGAATAATTTTGAGTTCGAGCGCTTTCAACCATTAACAAAGATTCCGAATTTCAAATTATAAATTACAACATTTATGTATTTCATGTTCTTGATGTATGAAGGCGGTCATGTTTTTGCTCTCGTGCAAACACCTCCGGTAGGCCGTTCGAATTAAGGAGATCATTAAAATGAATGATGGCCATGATAGACATTGAACGATGCAGACAAAGATATACAATAACAGCATAACACATTGACAAATGGCCAATTTTCTGGAAATACCATGAATAACAATTTACATATCGAATGAGCTTGAAGCCGATTGGCGAGAACAAATAAGCAAAAACAATAAATCAAATACTAATCAGAAACAAGATTGTCTCCACAAGGCAAAACTCTATGCCTCAACCAATTATTTTGCGTTGACGTTCAACCATTTAGCTTCAGCTCAAAGCATCTAATCCAGTGGTTTTCAAACTTTATTATATGATGTCACACTAAGAAATAGCTTTGACAACTGCAAAAATGAAAGTAATTAGAAGAAAAAACATATCAGTAGTCAATGAACGAAACTTTTATATCAGCAAACTGATATACGTACTCATCACCCTCTTTTCCTTTCATCTGCTGTTAAAAAGATTCAGATCTCACAAACAAGGTAAAACGTCCGTCTCTTAAGAGACAACTCCCATTGGAGTTTGATCTCACTAAATCCAGTGATAAAACCACTAGATTGGTAACTATGTGGTGGAATCAGAACAGACATAAAACACGTAACGGACATGTTCAAGGCTCGAAATACATGTTTGCGTATTTGGAAAAACTTACACGACGCATTTGGGAGATAGTTGCGACACACTATTATGCGCTGGCACACAGTTTGAGAACAACTGTTCAAGTGATAGATATGTAAACACCCACGCAAATATAATAAAGTATCTTTGGTGATCATTATTTCAGACGGCCATATTAATTTGGTTTTGACACGGCCAGGCGGTTGGAGAAGGGGGAACAAATAAACAAAGAAATACGAAATCAGAACAATGCATAACAATAAATATGACTGGTAAATAGGCACTCCCCCCTCAAACAAACAAACAGAAAGACAAACAAACAGACAGATGTTTTAAATTAAGAAGAAACAAGCTTCTTGGCTGTGGACCAGTTCGAAGGTCAGTTTGAATAACTATACATTATGAAAAGCAGAAACACAGCGTTAAAAGAAAAGTAAAATTTGATACAAAGCAAACGATATCTTTGAAATCTTTCTTCTTTCTATTTTTGGGGTGGTTATAGAAGAAAATTTGTAGGATATCGATCAAGGGAGGATGGTTTTATCCGTCAGAACCTTTTTACTGAAATGTTTTTGTCTAATTATGTTTACAGCTGGTGTTCCGCGTAAGTCAACTGTATTTCTTACAATAAAGTTTGAGAACCACTGATCTAGATTGATTATATGCAGAGATCAGAAATCATGAAGTAAGTCAGCTCGGGCGTCTGTAGTGAGTTCGATCCTCACTGGGTGCTCGATATTCTGGCTTTGTGCCAGATTAAGTTAATCTCAGTAATTATCAATCCAGGTGCCACGCCGCAGAGCTGTGGTTAGAGTTGGTTTCATCCCTACCTTTTGTGAGATCTCAACCTTTATTGTGATCATTATTTCAGACGACAATTCTGATATGATTTAGACATGACCAGGCTGCCAAAGAAGGGGAACAAATAAACGAGGAAAAAGAAAATCAAAACAATGCACAAAAATAGATAAGGCGAGTAAATAGGCAACCCCTCAAACAAACAAACAACTAGACAGACGTTTTAAATTAAAAAGAAACAAGCCAATCTTCTTGGCTGGAGGCCATATCGAAGGTCAGCTCAAATAACTATAAATTAGGAATAGTAGAAACACAGCGTTAAAAACAACAACATATTTTTGGTATCAAACAGGCGATATCTTTGAAATCTTTCTTTTTTCCATCTTTACGGTTTTAGTAGACAGCCCTGTGACCCGTTGGATCATCCTTTGTGAGAAAATTAGTGCAATTTGATGTGACCAGAATCAACCCGGATTTTTTTACGTATTTGCAAAAGAAAAAAAGAAATAATAATAAGGTATTCTACAATATAATTATCATTTAATAGTTATCTCTCTTGACACATCGATCATTACAATATAGGAATGAGCGCACAAAAAGACCCCACACTATTATTATTCAATTGCAAATCACGTAGATTTTTGTCATTCTTTATGTTAGCACATTTTAAGGGTACCTTAATTTAATACCTCTATGTAGGGGTCACATACAGATAAACAGAATCAGGCCTTTAGTATTATGTACCAGAGCGAAGGGATGCATAAATGAAAATAGATAGATAGATAAACGAAAAGAAAATATCGGAAGTTCAATATATACAGATTGACACTAACTAAAACAATCGACTTAACACTTTTGGTAAACAACGGTACTTTTGATAACATCAAAGGGTAACTCGGGAGAAAGGGAAGTGCGAGTCAAAACATCGACAGAAAATATCTAAAAATATAAATCTGATTAATAAACAAGCACGGGGGAATTAAAAATAGCCAAAATTCCAAATATATAGACTAAACAAGATGAATTAATTTAACCTTTAGGAACTATAAACAACCACACTATAAATAAGACTGACAGAGCGAAGACAAAACAGATACGGACTGGGCAGTCATCTCCGAAGTTGCCTCGACCCCACTCTCTCCTCCCCTCTCAATTTTCTGGAAATATCTGCGTTTGACAAAAACCTCTGTAGAATTACGAATAAACAGTAAATTCCTTTCCAAGAAAAATCGTCTCGATCTTTCATTGCGTTCCAGGTCAATTCTTTCCAGAGACCAACGTCCGTCTTCCCGAAGTCCGGACACATCGTGCGCCCTGACACCGTCCACAACAAGGAGTGACGAAATCAACCAACTGTCGTTGAACGTTTGTCGCCAACATCCAACGTGATAACGTTATAGATAACAGAAAATGTGTAAAACATTGAGCGCAACAAATGCAAAGAAACAGAATATTAAAGCAATGTATAACAATAAGGCGGGTAAATAAGCCCACTCCCCCATAAAACAAACAAACAAAACAACCAGACAGATGTTTAAAAGGAGGAAGTAATAAGCCAATATTCCTGGCTCGATACCAGTTCGAAGGTCAGTTTAAATCTAACTACAATTAAATATGTGTCCGTGTATGCACTGCGATTACTCAACAACTACCATTGTACGAAGTTGACATTCGCCAGATATGTTAGTCAACACACAAGGCAGTGCAGTATTAGGTTTGAAGTTCTTTGGATCAGCGGTTCTCGAGAAATCTAATAAAGTAAATAAACAATTATAGATTATAGATGTTTTATCTAAAATTATAGATCTAAGTTTATATATAAAATATCTAAATTGGCAATAGATCTAAATTTAGATATAAAATATCTAAATTGACAAGAGAAGTAACAAAAATACTTCGAAGCCGTAGTTTCGTACGACGGAACGAAAATTATTGTACATAACAATTATGGCAGCTGTTCCACACACCATGAAGTCCGGCCCCTTCCAAACAAGCACCTTTTGAACGGGCACTGTCGTAGTAAATATAAATTAGGAAAAGTAGAAACACATATTACAGCGCCAGGACTAACAGCCTTAAAAGAAAACTAGAAAGCATACAGAGAGCGCATACCCCTGCCACCGGCATACACTTACTAAAATAGGAATGAAAATCAGTTCATATATAGCTACAATTAAGGGGAGGTAACTTTGTTTCAATTTTCTATATTTCGGACTATTGTTTACTTCTTCCTGATGTATGAAAAATATCCCTCAATCAAAAACAAATCCCTGGATCCACTCCACAATTCTTTCTAAGTCCATGGCCCACCGTTCCACAAAATGTCATTGAAATTCACTGAGAACTTTTGGAGATATTGTGTAGACAAACATGAGTTATAAATATATAAATATATGTAAAAAAATTAAAAGTATCCGTCATACGAAAAGAAATCCTAGATTCACCCCAAAATGTAACCAATCTTTCTTAGTCCATTTCTTAGCCCTTCCATAGAAGTTCATGAGAAAATACATCGCCACTTTAGGTGATTGTCGCCTCTAATTTTATTTCACAAATCACAAACTGGAGGTGAAATAGAGAAATGTGTGATATGTGGAGCCCGGGCAGGAACAGCTGTAGCTATAGCCAGCGCAAGAGCACTAATTGACTATGGAAGAAAATTTGTAAGACATTGATCAAGTGAGGATGGTTTCACCCGTCCGAAGCAAAATGGAAGGACGGAATAAAGAAAATAAGAAAGACAAGCCTGGCTGCTGCATGGCCAAACTCCACTCCTACTTCTATTCTGACTGAAGATGATTATTGCAACTTTAAAAAAAATAATAAATAAAGTTGTAGGTATATAAGACTTGTCAGTTTAGTTTAGTTGGTAAAAGACTAGCCTTCCAATCACATGGAAAAACTTGGACTGGAGTTTGACAAAAAAATGAAAAAAAAAAGAATTGCAAAAAGAAAGGGACGAAGAAGGAAAGGAAATAAATATAAAAGAAAGTAGGGAGAGAAGAAGAAGGGGAAAAGAAAAAGATGGCAGAAGAGAAAGAAAAGAAGAAGAAAGAAAGGAAAATGTTATGAATTACGAATTACAAATAGCAAACCAGTCATTTTTGAGTTTGGGAATTATCGCCCTTGATCGCTCAACAGGAGGCGTTCTTAAGGGGGGTTATCGCCCTTGGTCACTCACCAGGTGGCGTCCTTAAAAGACGCCATCATGATATTGAGTAGTAGAGGAGAAGAAGGACGTGTAGGATCGGACCTTCCACTTGGAGATTACTGGGGTTAATTGAAAACACAAAATTGGCGACGAGAGAAAGAAAAACTAAGAAGAAGAAAGAAAGAAGAAATGAAAGAAGAAAGGAGGAAAAAGAGAGGCGCGAAAAAGAAAGTACCGCGAGTGATTCCATTGAATTCAATTGAAGAAAGTAGCATCTATCAACCCAGAAGTCGGCTTTTTGGGAAGAGGGCCAGATTAAATATGTGTTTATGTCTTGCGGGCCAAGATGAATAAAGAAATGAAATTATGATCCATACAAGCCAATGGAAACAATTTGTTCTTTAATTACTTTAATGTTTTCCATTATACTGGTATATACCTACATAAACTTCCGTGTACTATCAATCAATGAGAACTATGAAATTCTGTTTTGGGGGACAAAATATTGTCAGATTCTGTTTCAAATGTTGTGTATATTAATAGAACAGTAGGAATGCATAATGTTAAAACATTTTTAGCTATAAAACATTGATTTTTTTAGGCCACTGCAAAAATGATACTTTTCCTTTATTTTTTAAAATTCTGAATGTTGTTGTTCGCAAACCAAAGATAGATAAGGAAAACAAATAATGTGTATGCAACGTCACATATTCAATGAAGTCGGCGGGCCGGATGAAATGAGGCGGCGGGCCGAATTCTGCCCGGAGATTTTGCCGACCCCTGTAATAACCTAACGGACAAATGTAAGTCAGGCCAGGAAATAAATAAATTGGAAAGCATCCCAGCGTATAAAAAATACGGAATCATCTGCGTTTCACGGGTTGCTGAGAATGGGCAGATCTGTTCAGTGTAATTATTTTCTACCATTCTTTTTTGTTAGATGCCATTTTCTGAAAAAGGAGACACCCTTCTTTATTTTTACGTATTGTATACCTGAAGAAGGCTTTAGAATGGATCAGTCGAAACGCTGCGATAACAAAAAAAGCAACAACATGAATGAGCTCAATGGTCCGAACCACTGCTGGAATAATGAAATTCAGGCCATCTGCCAGGCAAAAGAAAGCAATGTCAACAGCTTCAAAGATTGTTTACAAAGTGTTTCAAAGCACAAGTGGCAAGACGCTATTCTTCTCCCTACCGACGCAATGGCTCCCCATCACTGTTTACACAGTTTTAAGGACTTTTCGAAATTATCTAAGGGCGAGGTGAAAACATGTTTTCGGATGGATCGTTTTCGAATTGGTAAACAGGTAGTGAGTATTAGGTTGTTACACATGAAATATCGTTTTTTAAACAGTCGTAACATGTACATCAGAAGGCATACACCAATACACAAGGCGGAACTACGTTTTACGAAATTTTAGAATTTTAATATTTTATAACGTCTAGAACCCTGAAATTGAAAGTATTTTTTATTTTCATAGTTTATTCTTTATTAAGGTAATTGCAGTTTTTGCAAGAGATACAATCCGTTATTACTGGATGTTTTAGGGTCATATTTTGATTATATATTTACATCATTCATCTTACTATTCAAAATATGATATTTCATATACAGGGTGGATGAAAAGAAACTCCCTATTGGAAATTGGTAATAACTTTATTATTTATTGGTCGATTGTAGTCAATTTAATTTCAATAATCAATATACTTTCTAATAGGGAGTTAATTTACACGCACCCTGCATAAAAACCTAATCCTTTGAAGGTAAAAGGATACAGATGATTAATGCAAAATATTTTATATCACCCTCAGAATGAACAATACGTTGTGCCGAGGGCATCAACGGTGTCCTAAACGTCTGTAATGATTCTTTACCGGGTTTATTAATCACTGCACTTAAAACGGGAAACTTAGACCGAGAAGAATAAAGAAGGAAAAAAAGATAAAAAGCGACAAAAATGCATAAACAAAGTAAAGAAATAAATATAATGCGTTAATAAAAGTAGTTGCGGAGTGACGTAACAGTTACTGGCACGGAAACGGAATCGACGGATAGAGTTCGAGTTTCACTTCACTTGAGAAAAGCATGAATTCACTACTCCCTCTAGCTATGGTTTAATAGCAGGGCAGGTGGAGCTCTTTAGCCCTGTAAAGCAATCCATCTAAGAGAAGATTACTTTGACAGAAAACAAACCTACAGCTTGGCTGTCGCCAAAGCTGGTCCCACGCCCGGGTAAAGGAGGAAGTTTGAGTGTGGGCCTAGCAATTCCACCCTGTAAAACCTACTTGCTACTGAAACCACATGGGCGTGGTTGCGGCCCTTCTCCCTACAAGAAGTTTACAGGAATAAACAACAATAATAATAAGACAAGTCTGGCTGCTGCAGGGTCAAATTCCACTCCAACTTCTATTCCGACTGAAGATAATTACTGCAACTTTTGTATTGTATATATAATAAATAGAAAATTATAAAAATATATATATTTTAATATAATTCGTAGATATGTAAGACTTGTCAGTTTGGCTCAGTCGGTAAGACTGCCGACTAACAATCACTTGGTCGTGATGAATGTTAATTTTACATACCGGTTTGTTTTAACGTGACGTGGCAGACAAACAGTGAAGAGTTTACTTCCCTAAACTTGGTGAGTATTGTTCTTGTTCTTATTCTTGTTGATGTTACGGTAGCAAAACAAAGTCCAGACTTGGAAAATTGGGCGAGGATTGTTGTTGTTGTTGTTGTCACAGTAGAAAAACAAAGTCAACTCCAGATTTGGAAAGTTAGCCGTGGAGTGTTCTTGTTCGTGCTCTTGTTGTTACGGTAGCAAAACAAAGTCAAGTCCAGACTTGGAGTTTGACAAGAAATATAGAATCAGGAATGAATACTTTTCTCTGGATGATCGAGTATCATGGGTTCATTGTGTAGACACCAGTGCCAAGGTTCTCTGAAATACGGACGTCGGGAGAAGATTATTGATATCCAATAAGAGAGCTTAGGATGGAGTTCGCTTTGAATTGTTTATACGGAAAGAAGACGCAGAATCGAGCCATGAGAATTGGAATGAACAATGAAAACAGAAAGACCAAACATGGGGGGAAGCGAAGATACATACATAGGGGTGAGGGACAAAAGAGAACAATAAAGAGGTTTAGGGAATTAGAAAGAAAAAGGCCAGAAACTACCGTATTTAATGGCATATAAGAGCTCCGTAATTAACAGCAAGGGAAACGGTGGCTGGGAGGATGAACTCGGAGAACCGAGTTCAAACTTCGACTGAGATAGCGTTCACTTCACACTAATACCCGTAGGAAAGGCATGAATTCATCTCTCCTCATATCTATGGGTGAAATAGCGCAGGGTGAAGTGAGTGTCACGACTCAGGTGCGTGTCTATTTCATATATCGTGAAGCCCGAGCAGGGCTCGGCACGACTTTCTTATCATCCATTTTTGTAATTCTTCCTCCTTAAGTTGTCGAATGCGGGGCTGAACAACGGAGGTTACGTTTACCCTTTGAGCCATTTTTAGGAAAAAAGGAGGAGTCATCGTTAGAAAATAGGAGGGATAGAAATGTTTAAGATTATGCGTGGTTTAGAAGTAATAAACCCTGATGTATTTTTACTAGAAGGCGTTACAAGAGACTGAGTGGCCATATATATACGGTAGAAGCAAATAGAAGTAGATTGAATATCAGAAAATTCTTTTTTAGCAATAGAGTGATGGGAGTTTGGAATAGATTACCGGAATATGTAGTTCTATCAACAGATGTAAATGATTTTAAGAATAATTAAGATGTTTATTACACCCCCGCAAAAGGTTTAAGGCCCTAGACATTGTGTAAATATGATTGTTATGATGTGTGCTTGTATATACTAGTTGTATACTTTTTTTCACACTAAAATAAAATGTTCCTAAATGTTAAATGTTCCTTTTCTTATCTGCCATCAAATACGCTAATTTTGATCGTGAAAGCAAAAAGGGAAAGGGGAAAACCGCACCCCCTGCGAAACAAACGAACTAAAGAGAAAGGGAAACGGGTCTGGTTAGTCACTCAGTAGAAACGGTCATGTCACCAATGTCTTTTGACACCATGCTGCGTTGGGGAAGATCAATTAACAAAATTGAAAAAGTGGTGATAAATGAATAAATTACTTGGCTCGTGTTTTGTTGGGTCGTGATCATTAAACAAGTTCGAATTTTCAAAAAGAACAAGGGTGAATGATTGCCGTCACAAACCAAGGGACCAATTTAGCATAAACTTACATTGTAAATTGAACTCCTCACTAAAAATCCATTTTGGAGGAATTTTAAAAAAGACTACGTTCTTTCTTTTGTGTGTAGAGTACGTTTTAGAAGGTATACTTGTATCAGGTCATCGCATAAGTAATATCCCAAATCTGATAACAATAGATTCAATGATATTTCCTTCATTTTATCAGGTCATCCCATGCATAATATTCAACATCTCGACAGAGTAATTACACGGGAAAGTGCCTGTCCATGCATGCGCAGTAAGTTCTCCTCTGATTGGTTGCCTAGTTACATCAAACCCGCGCAACCGGTTCTCGAAATTCAGAATGTCTGGATACTTTCGTAAGTGGATGAGAAGTGTTTCATGAAGTTGGTATTGCCTTATCAAACCCCGTGATCTTTGACATCTGATAATCTAACTAAATTTCACATCTGACTTCGCACAGAAACCGCGAAGATAAGACTATGGACGTTGGATTTGAAAATATCAATATACGGGTACAATTTTTCCGGTTTGAATTCAGATGTGTCCGTCTCCTAGACTGGTTGCCAACCACGGTTGAAGTGTCCAGTCTGCCCTTATAATTACACGTATATGGGGGAGAAGGGATGGATTAATGTTTTTCCCAAGGGCATTAGTGCAAAGTAAATGTCAATTGTCACAGACGGAGTTTGAATTCGGTTCGCTGATCCCATTTTCCCTGCTGTTATAGGTTAGGCCACCCGCATAATTTCAGCTACTCATGCCATTTGGTCAAAATGGATTAAAAATTCAATTCATTCATTTTTTGTCGCTCGCAGCCAAGCCAGTCAGGGAGTCCAGGGGTGGGTAGGAGAGGAGGGGTCTTTGGCTTGCGTTCTTGAGCGTAGTGTTGAAATCGTTCTCCTCCTTAGAGGGGATTAACGAGATCGCCACAGGAGGCTCTCTATATGATCCTGGTATTACCAGACACTCACCCATCTAAGTACTGATCAGACTCGATGTTGCTTAATTTCGGTGATCGTACGAGTACCGGTATATCCAACGCTATTTGGCCGTAACGCCATCCCGGTTACCGGTACGAAGAATCGATGGAGCGAGTTGTAGTTTTAACTCAAGATATTCACGTTCACTTCGCACTAATGCCGTTGGAATTCGCTTCTCCTTCCCCCAGCTTTCGGCAGTTGGGTCGTTTATTCCTGTATGTTACGCTGGTAGAAAAACCTACACCCCCGGGCCCCCCAAAATCAATTATAGATGTAATATTCGGCAATGTTATACAATAGTATGCAGAGTACGTTTTAGTATGGGATAGCTTTTCCATTGTTTTTCTTCAGAAAACTGAGCTGTTTGTCCAAGATGTCCGATAGTTCTTTACAATGTGCTGTTTCAATGTTATTCCATTCATCTCTGACTGCTTCCCACAGCTGGTCTGTGTTCCCAAATTTTCTCCCAACCAGTTTGGCCTTAATATGCATCCATATATTCTCTATGGTGTTAATATCTTTTATATGATAGAAAGGGTTTGGCTCATTTTTTTTGTCCAGGAGTGTACAGCTTGGCAGTTGCCAAAACTATTCCCAAGCCCGAGGGAGGAGGAGGGTTGAGCGTGGGGCTAGTAACTCCATCCCGTAAACCTACTTGTTACTGAAACCGCAGTAGGGTGGATGCGACCCAAAGCTCCACAAGGAGTCTACAGTAGAAGAACTTGGACTCGGTTCGTCGATTCCATTGTCCGTGTTGTGAACCGTTAAGCCACCTGCACCTCCGCTCAATTTTATCTTTTGTAGCCATTTGGTCAAAATGGATTTTAAATTCTATAATTCCATTGAACTTTCATTCAAATCCTATCATCCTGTTCTACTTAATTTGATTGAGGGTGACATTATCTTGTTTTTTATGGCAGCCGACAACGAATGAATGAATTGTCAACGTGATTATTAACTAAATTGCAAGTTCAATATTCAATACCTTCTATTGTTCCTTGTTCATCGTTTATTGGTTAACTGCTCCAAGACGTTCAACCTCACATCCGTTTTTGTGAGAAAGAAAAGAAACGTTGCATCATGGGAAATTTAATTAAATCACCGAAAAAAATGTCTTCATTTTCATTTCAATGGAAGAACCCAACGGAATCCAAGTGTCGAAAGGGGGAAAATGATTTGAATTTTGAACTATTGATTTAATTGCCATCAATGTAAAAGAAAGAGTTTTAGAAACATACAGTAATACCCCGTTTAGCGCTACCCCGTTCACGGCTGATTCGCTATAGCGCTATTTTTCCAATATTTTTTGTAATAAATATAGTAATGTTGAATTTCCGTGGACAGTACTACCAGATGTGATACACAGCACTGATCAATACCATCTGGTTGAAGCGCATCAACGGTCTCATATATTTTAAAATAATGAGAATGACCCAGAAAAGAACCGTTGCATCATGGGAAATCTAATTAAATCACAGGGAAAATGTCTTCATTTTCATTTGAAAGGAAGAACTCGAAGGAATTCAGTCGTCCGGAAGTGAAAAAAAAAAAATTTGAATTTTAAATGATTAGAAACCGTCAACCAACACTGTCAGCATAGGTTTCTTCAGTTTTTAAGTTGGCTGGCTATGTGCGTATCACGCGTACAGGCCGCACCAATGGAGCTAGAGGGCTGGAAATTTAAACATTTACTCCTTATTATGTGTAAAAAAAACGTTCTTTTTGTTACCCCCCCCCTCGCGACCACATACATCGACTTTTAGTGGGGTTTCAATTTGCAATGTAAATTTATGCTAAATTGATCCCTTAGCATTCACGCTTGTCTTTTGAAAATTCAGAATTTTTTAGTGATCACTGCCCAACAAAAGGTGAGAGAATGAACTGATCACCCCTTTTCTCATTTTTTTTAATTGATCATCCCAACACGGCATGCTACCAAAAAGACGTTGGTAACGTGACGGTTTCTATTGAGTGACTATTTATTTAATTGGTGTCAATTTAAAAAGAAAATAATTAAATAGAAAAATAATCGCTTTTTTGAATGTTCGCAGCTTTTGCATCAATCTTTGCTCGTTCGATTCATGGACGAAGTTTTAATGTTTCGGTCGTCCATTTTGTCATGCATTCTCTCTGAAAACCAATTTTGCTTCATTATAAATCTTTACGTAGTCCTCTCTTCATCTTATTGTTGCTTTTTATAATAACTTTCGATTTCGAATACCATTTGACCGTTAAGCACGAAACAGCTCAACATTAGCGATACAGTAAATCAAAGATACAACATAACATAAATTAACCCATTAACTGCAGAAGGTGGCAAGTGTAATTGTTATCCATTGCAAGGTAAAAGCTCTTGTCCATTGCAAGATAATCCATTGCAAGTTATCCATTGCAAGATAAAAGCCCTGAATCCCAGAAAGAACTGAATTTCCCTCAATCACAATAAAACGGAAATTTTATTGAGAACCATAGCCATCGAAATTTCCGTCATCCGAAGTCAATAGGTTAAGAAAACAATTTGTCAAAAGGTTGAGTAAATGCCGCACTGTTTAACGTTCCGTTTTTGATTCCAGGTTTTTGATTTCGTGTTTCTGAGAAAGGAAATTTGCCGTGAGCGTTCACTTTTGTCAGTCACAGTTCGTAATACTCAACAATAACCGCTGTTTTAAAGATGCATGGGTCACGTGACATGGATTAGGCCTTGGAACATCCATCAGTTCACTCTCCCGATACCAGATGTGTGTTTATATCAGTTCAAGATAAGCCCAGTCAACATTCAGCGATTTGACCGGTGTAGCAATTTCAGAATACCCTTGATTCAAATCACGTTCAGATTATCTGGGGGGGGGGGATAAAATCGATTCCAAATTACTCCTGTAACTTCGGATTATTTATTTTTCTACTAGTTATTTCCCGTAAAAAATCCATGGATATATTTGAATTTCTATGAGATGACCTTTTTTAGAAAATAAACTACTGAAGAGTCCATTGTTTCAAATGGTCGGTACCAGATATTTTTATCGGCAAAATAGTCAATTGTTACGGATAGAGAAACAGAAAGAAAATCCCAATGTTCATTATATAATTAGATATATGTAGAATCTACTTATATAACGAACATTGTATATTTATTCATGTTTATTTAGACCTGGAAGTAGCTTGAAGGTGATTTATACTTCCCACAATGTTTGTGTATGAAAAGACATTGATTTTAATCGCTGACCAAACAATCATTACTCTGGTTAGGATTAAGGTTATGGTTAGTTTTTAATCAATAAACGTATCATGAGTTGTAAGGAAAAGAAATAATTATTTTAGCTAAATTGCTGAAGTGGGTAATCCGAACAGTGCAGGATTAATATGAAATCAGGTTCAGGCCAACACCAGGGGTAACATGAAATCGATTTCAGATTACCTGGGAGTAAATTTAAAGGGGAGGGGGATAGCTTGAAGTCTTCATGGAACAAACACTGTAAAAGCGTTATTAATCTCTCTGAGTATATAAACACCCACAGACAGAAA
>VCCN01004626.1:7695011-7710571 GCA_006491835.1 Architeuthis dux | reverse complement strand
TATTTTAAGAAGAAACAACACAAGATTAAGTAATGCACACAAGTTGTTAGAGTTCCAAGGGTAATTGAAAGTTCTGTTGTATTAACATACAAATGTGTAGTAAAGCCAATACGAGACTATGCATAGCTCAGAACAATTACTTATAAAGAAACGTGTGTATGTAGGTACGGCAGTATGTTGGTTGAGTTTAGGAATTAGTAAATATTACAATAAACATCACTTAATGATTCTCTTGTAATTATGCGATAATTCACTTCGGTTGAAAGAAATAATGCTTGCCCCTAAAATGTCTCCACAATTTATCAGCTTAGAACTTTGTAAAGATCTTTTTCCGAGCGTTTTCGAGTCTACGGTTGGCTTGGCGACAATTGAGGTCCAAAAAATGAGGTCCAACCACGACGATGAAGACGACGATTAAAATATATACACTTTTTCAGCTTGAGATCACATTTTTCTTTCAATCCGCAGCAGTTGTTGCTGATGATTGAAATTTAGTATGGCGAGGATTGACAGTAGAGAGGAGGGTAGATCAATCTCTCTCTTACTCTCAGACGAGATTCTTTTCTCAAGTCTTCCATATTGAAGAGATTTTTTCACAAGTCTCCCGTATTGAAGGTATATTTTTTTTATTTCTGATACCAATGACATGGGAACGTCTTGAACAAATAAACAAAAACATTTCCATTAAACAACGATGCGAAGAAGAGAAAAAAAACTTGAAAAATTGTACAGAAATCTTAAACATTTTGAACATTTAAAATAAATCATAATTTAAGGATAAACATTAAAAGTGTTATCCCTTATCTTTATTAGAACAATACGATTTATAATCTATTATACAGAGTGTCCCCCAAACGGTATAGCTATCGTATTAGCTGAGAAGTCAAACTATTTTCACTAAATAAATCTGTCTAACAGGATCCACATACCTTTAAGCTCGCAACATCATTGGCTCAAACGCCATTTTAAGCAATACCTGTAAGTGCTTGTTATACTATCTTGTGTGTATATTTTGACATTGCCTCGTGTATGTATTTATTAGTCTCGAGTAAGTATTTTATAGTCTTCTTAAACATTTAAATATTGTAATATTCTATATGCTTTCACTTTATCAGTTTAACTTTTCTCTCTATCAATAAACCTGTCAACTACATGCTAGTCTTCAATGTAATCAATGTGGATAAAAGCATTTACTTTGTTTACTCAATAAGCGAGGACAAGACAAAAGCAGTTTTGCATTGATCTAAAAAAAGAAATATTCCATTTTCTATAGCAAAGTTCTTAGTTTTGGAAAGATATCCGAAGCCTACCTACAAGTAGTTTGCGTTTGTAGCTACTGAAACAAACCCAATAACGCAGTGGTTCTTAACGTTCTTCTGCGCTCGCACCCCTTCCAGATTCCAGAACCTTTCCCTCGCCCCTTAATGCTAAAACAATACATTTTAAAAAGTCAAAATCGGCAAAATTAATATTAAAAAGTGTAAATAACAACATTTTAAAATTTATCAGATGTCAAAATTAAAAGTCTGTATCGAAATATTACTAATAAAAACACTTTATTTTTTTCGGCATCACGGGTCTGTGAACAAAGAATATTGATTATTGAAAAGAAATAGTAACTGAACGTCCAAACAGATTTGCTTTACTTTCTAATTATTAGGTCCATCAAATTATAATTTTGTTTACTGACTCACGAAATAGAAGAATCATTTGCTGATTAAGGATATGGAAGAAAGATTGTTGTATACATCTGCAATACATCGTTAAAAGATTTGCATGCCGCCCTATTCTCGCCAAAATTGCCGTATGCACCATTTTGGCGTGCGTGCACCCCAGGTTAAGAACCACTGTGATAATGCCTAACGACAGCTATTTGGAATTGGGCGAACAGAGAATATTTATCTTCCAATCAATCCGTTTTGGGACTTGTAGCTAAACTGAGATTTTCTGACGTTCAATTTGAATGCCGGGCAACCTTCTACTACCCACCCACGTATCCAGCCACCGACTCTCCTTGCATCCTCCCCTCTTTTCCTTTTCTCATTTCCGGCTTTCGGGTAGCCTAACCCATCCATCGCCACCCGAAAACCATTTGCCACTCAACAAACACAACATTGATTTTCTCACGCTTACAGATTACATTCCGCCATTTTCCCACTGCGTCATCCATTACGGCAGACTTCTTATCCGATCATTCTTAACATAGAGTTCCTTGCACCACCGTCTTCCTTTCTTTCCAGTTGTTGCCGTCCACTCTGGTGCCGGGGTCAGCTCATAAAACAGGGAATCACATATGTTTCATCAAGATTACAAATATTTTACGTAACATCTGTGAATTAAATCAAACGTTTTCTTTGAACACACGAGTACGTTTTTTATGGCTAGTGTGCAATTGTTGTTTGGATATCAATATATCTTTGATTCTTTGCAATCGTGTTTTGGCAATGACGGAACATCTGAAGACAACTTTAGAAGAGGGGAAAGTTAACATTCAATATATTTCCGCATTCGTGATAGGGAATATGGAATGTGTAATCGTTTGTGCATTTGTATTGCTAATACAAACTAGAAATAAATCAGAGCGCATACCTCTGCCAACAACATTGTCACTGAACACTGAATGGAAATCAGTTCATATATAGCTATGATGCACGGGAGGTAACTATAAAGATTACCTGGATTCGCACCAAAATTCGGTCAACTCTCCCTTAGCCCATGGGCTACCTCTCGACCAAATGTTATTGAAATGTATTGAGAACTTTCGAATATATTGTATAGACATTGTACAGATAGTGTATAGACTACATAAATGTTTGAACAAAAAAATATAAATAAAAAAATGAAAAAAATATCTCTCAATTGAAAAGAAATTCCTGGATCCGCCCCAAAGTTTAATTAACTGTTCTTTAGCACATCCTCCTGAAAATGTCATTGAAATTCATTGTGAACTTTTGGAGATATTGTGCGTACAAACAGACAGACATACAAACATGTGTGAATACCTATACCTCTTCCAACTTCAGAAACGTGAACACACAAGTTTATAATAGGGAAAGGTTATCATAGAATATCAATATTTGCATATGCGTGATTAGGAATATGGAACATGTAATCGTTTTTGTATTTGAATTGCTAATACAAATAAACCCAACTGTATTATAGGACTGCCATCACTACGGCTACAGCCGCAACAGCAGGCGTCGGTTGAACAATAAGGTATAAGTAATATTATCCTGATTTATTAGGCCAGTCAAAGGGTTTTGGAAGTGAGGGCTGGTGAAAGGCCTTTGGCTAGCTTTATTGAGCATAGCGAGAGATAAGTCTCCTCCTTAGGAGGATTAACGGGATCGTCACGAGATGCTCTCTACATGATCCCCGACTGCTTACGGTCACCCATCTAGGTACTGACCAGGCGCGACGTTGCTTAACTTTGGTGATCGTACGAGAACCGGTTTGTCCAACGCGATTTGACCGTAACATCTGTGAAGGAAATCAAACGTTTTCTTTAAACGTGCGTGTGCATTCTTTTATGGCTAGTATAAAATCGTTGTCTGGATATCAATTTGATTCGTTTGTACATAGGTACAATAGAGTAAAGACCAGCACCACTAAGGTCCCATTGTGAAGACCAGCACCAGGGTTGCGATTCTGGCCACTTTATGACCAAATCTGAGAAATCTGGTCTTTTTAAAAATGCTCTTTGGTTTATTTATTTATTTATTTATTGTACATGCCTGGGGTCGATGAGGGACCAAGGATTGCTTGAAGGGGTCGATGGTCTAAAAGGTTTTGGAACTCTTACTTTGGGACTTTGCAATATAGGATTGGTCGAACTAAGTTGATTTTGTTGCAATAGTATTTTTGATAAATTCTTATTTCCACTGCAGTATTGAAATGTTTTATAAACAATTTTGGCATTTGGTCAGTTTTTTGCCAGTTTTTTGCCAGGCGTGGTTTGGGCCAGAAAAGTTTCCAACTATCTGGCAACACTGATCAGCACCACTAAGGTCACCTAGTAAAGATCAGTACCACTCAATATAACCAAGTAAAAATTAATTTAAGATCGGAACCACCAGAGTAAAGATTAAAGTTAAGGATGAGCAAAAAAAAAGAAAATGGTTTTACAATAATTTAAATATCATTGGGGCTGAGCCATTTTAAACAGGGGGTCTGCACGGGTATGTCCGATAGTGTACCCAAGATCCCTTTGAATGTTGTAATATCCTAAGATAACCAAGTAAAGTAAATTAGTACCATCTAATTGAACCAAGTAATGATTAGTACCACCCAATCGGAACTAGAAAAGATAAGTATCACTAAGAGGAAAGGAGGAAAATATGTTAACTAACGTTAGTAAATTAAACCATTAAGTGCGTTCTTTTATGGCTGGTCTAAATATCGATATGTCGTTGATTCTTTGCGTTCTTGTTTTAGTAATATCAGAACACGAGTATATGAGGGGAAGGTTAAGATACAATATACATATTTGCGCATCCGTGATTGGGAATATGGAATGTGTAATCGTTTGTACAGTTGTATTGCTAGTAGAAACGAGTCGAAATTTATTATAGGACTGCCATCACCACAGCTACTGCCGTCAATAGCAGGCGTCGGTTGAACAATAAGGTAGAAGTTCTAATTTCCAAGAATCGTCTAGAGTTTGGGACACAAAGAAACGTTGACGTAAGGAATGACAATTGATAAAACTTAACAGAATTAACAAGGAACCATTACATCACTTATGTAATGTTATTTGTGCACTATCAAATTATTCAAATATCCCCAAAGATTATGTGGTGCTAATCGATTCATCAAAGAAAGAAAGTGTGAGACAGATAAAGATTGAGAAAGAATACACACACATAAACGTGTGCGGGCTTGACAGGTAGGGGGATTCGCACCACCCTTATTTAATTTTATGAAATATCTATAAAATATAATTTGAAAGTGAGAAAGATAGAGTGATGGAGAGAGGCAGGCAGACATATAGAGAGGAAGAGAAGGAGGACAGAGAGAGGGGAAATAATAACAATAAACCATAAAGTAGTCAATAAGAACTGAATGTAGGGCAGGTAACTGTGTTAGTTCAGATTTTCCATATTTTAGACTATTGTCTTAATATATGAAAAATATGTCCCAATCGAAAAACGAATTCCTTGATCCACCTAAAAATGTAATCGATTCTTTCCAAGCCCATGGCCCATCCTTCCACGAAATGTGATTCAAATCCATTGAGAACTTTGGGACAAATAGAAAAACATGAGTAAATAGATATAAATACATATGAAAGAAATGAAAATATATCCCTTGAACGAAAAAATATCCTGGATCTGTCCTAAAAGGTTAATCGATTCTGACTTAGTCCATGGCCCACCCTTCCACAAAAATGTTTGAAATTAGTTAGAAACTTTAGATATGATTAGTGGACAGGCAGTCAGACACACACACACGAGTGAATGCATATATCTCTTTGAGATATGTGGAGGCGACCAAAGAAAAGAGAAACGAGGAGCTTAAAGGATAAAACTGGAGAGAAAAAAAAGTAATAATATTGGAAGAACGAACACAAGTTGAAAACAAGTCTGGTTAGTCACTCAATAGAAACCATCATGTGACCAACGTATTTTGGCAGCATGATGTGTTGGGGATGATCAATACAAAATGAAAAAAGGTCGGATCAATGAATAAGTTACTTCTCTTGCATTTTTGTTAGGCAATGATCTCTAAATTTTCAAAAAACAAGCGTGAATGCTGCCGAACACAAAATAATTTAGCATAAAGCTACATAGCAAATTGAACCCCCCACTAAAAACCAATTTGGGGAAATTATTACCCCCCCCCCAAAAAAAAAACCCGTTTTTTTCTAGACATAATAAGGAGTAGCCAGCCAGCCAGCCAGACCAACTTCAAAACTGAAGAAACCTATCTTGACAGTTTTGGTTGCTGGTTTCTGAAAAAAATCAAAAGCAGATGTCCTTAAGCGCTCTTCATCAATTGTCATCGTCGTCGTCGTCGTCGTCGTCGTCGTCGTCGTTTCCGAGTATTTCGTTTCTTTCGGGCTTGGCAGGTCTTTTGTCTTTGTCGTCTGTCCTCCTCATTTCTGTGACGTTCTTCTTCAAACAAATCTGCAGCAGTCGAGATAGTTTGGCGCCAGATACAACTATCCAATATCCGCTATAACTTCATCAAAAAACTCATTCGACTCTGCGCTTTTTAGAGATCGTTAATGTTTTTGCTAAAACTTCCTCTGGCGAGAAGTGGCTGTCTTTAATCAATGCATACTCAACTGTCCACCATTTGACGAAATAGCCGTACCAGTAAGCCAGTGGTTCTCAAACTTTATTGTATGACGGCACACTAATGAAGCTTCTGTGATTAGTATTTCAAGCTAAGAATGTCTACTAATGCCATCAATATTGACACGATCATCACCTAGCCATGATTTTTGAGATCATCTAAGTTACTTCCCCTTATTCATTTATTTATTTATTTTTCCAACCCCGTTTCACAGTCCTAAAGTAGTGGTTCTCAAACTTTAACGGCGGCACACTAAGAAATATATTTGACTTACGCGGCACACCAACTGTAAAAATGAGTTGAATTAGACGAAAATATTAGAAAATATTTCAGTAGTTAATGAACGTGGCGTTTCTATTAGCATACTTATATACGTACTCATCACCTATTTTTCCTTTTCATCATCATCAACCTTTTAACGTCTGCTGTTGGACATAGACCATCCCCAAGATTCGCCAGATCTCTATATCGCGGGCGTCACGGCACTAATATCTCCTGAACCTGTCTCAATCGTCACGCCATCTTATTGTCTGTCGCCCACAGTTTTGCATATGATCTCTGGGGATCCACGTTGTGAGTCGTAATATCCAGCGGTTGTCTGACCTGACCTGCCCATGAATTTTCGGATGGATTCTATGATATGTCTGACTCTTGTTGCATGGTTATTAGTTTGAGAGCCACTCTTTTGGTTAGATTCCATGTTTCAGCTACATAGGACGCATTGGTTATAGACCTTTTTCAGGACTAATGGTACTTTTTATTTTTGAATTCACATCTCACTAAATCTGGGAATCACTGGGTAAGTAAAAAGAGGAGAAACGTAATTGAATGGATAGACAAACCCAAGACATAATGGATTATATAAAAAGTGTTTTTCCAACAAGACGTAAGTTCAAACTAAACATATCCACAATATGACATCGAGAAATGGAGTAGACGACTGTATGTATACAGACATATGACACTATGTTATGCAATATACGATAACGTTTCGGCTTTCCGCGGTTTCTGTTAATCGCGGTCATCCCCCAAAAATAAACAATTCATAATTTTTACTTAATAATGATCCCAAAGCGCAAGAGTAGTGATGCTGGCATTTCGGATATGCCAAAGGGAAGCTTTAAAGTGCGTCCTTTCAGTGAAAAGGTGAAAGTTTTCGACTTAATAAGGGAAGAAAGAAATCGTATATTGAAGCTGCTAAGATCGACAGTAAGAAATAATCTTCTGTCCGTCACATAACTTGAATTATAGTATATTGTTATGAATTTACTATTTCATGATTAGTAATTGTTGTTAATCTCTTATTGTGCCAAATTTATAAATTAAACTTGGCAAAGTTGGACGATTTAACCGTCAAAAATGGATCGCATCATAAGGACTGATTTGACCGATCACCGCTAAAGAAGCTAACATTTTCTTTACTTTCGTAATATGCTGGCACGGCAATGATTATTTGAGTTTTAATAAAAAACGATTGTTTTATTTTTTCTTCATTAAATCAAGTATTGTAAACCATTTTTATAAGTTTTTGACTGTTATTTATCCTCATCTTAATTTTTATTATTTTTTTTTTAAATCACAATGTGTAAAATGGTTTACAATAAACGAATAATAATAGCTTTTCTACTAAAACCAAGTTGAACTGCAATTGAAAAAAACTAAAAGTTAAGATGAAGTTAATTAGTAGTTAAAAATTAATAAAAATGTTTTACAATACTTCGTCTAAATAGAAATTAATTAATAAAATAATCGATCGCTTTTTTTTTTTTTTACTAAAACCAAAACAATAACATTTCCGTGCCGGCCTTACTGAAATTGTGATTTAAGCAAACTAAAAATTAGGATCAATGTAAATATTAGTAAAAAATTAATAAAAATACTTCATAAAAATACAATACTTCACTTAATAACAAAAATAAAATAAAATAATATTTTTTTACCAAAACTCAAACAGTCATTTAGAACTCCAGCAAATAGAAATACTATTTAAGTACGAAAGTAAAGAAGATGTTAGCTTCTATTTTTGACGGTTAAGTCGTCCAACTTTGCCTTAAACTTTATCTTAAGTATAGGAAAAACATAGCATATATTAACTTAATGGCAGCTGCTACTTTGCTTTACACTATACTTTCGAATAGCGGGGTGAAGTCTTTTTTAAAAACTCTAAAAGTCAAATTATCTGGCTGCCCAAAAGTAAAATGGCCTAATTCACTTTCGGATTTCTCTTTGAGTTAACATTTTCTCTGCTGCCTTCTTTTTTTTGTCAGTTCTTTCCTACAGAACGTTTTACGGTGGAACGAGAATTTCTTTTTGAGACAATTGTCTACAGAAATAGACTACAATCATTTCAAGCGACGCTGAGAAAAAAAGAAAGTTACTTTTCTTCCTTTTTTTTCTTTCCTATTTCCACCCCTCTTTCTTTCTTTCTTTTTTCTTTTTCTCTTTCTTTATATTCTTTTGTTTTCATTGTTTTACGAACTTTTCTTTCTATTTTAACCTTCATTTTCTAGCTAACCACTGCTCCATGGCGACGCTTTCCACACTTCAAATGAAAAGAAGAAAAATAAGGTCTGGTTAGTCACTGAATAGAAACCGTCATGCGGCCAATGTCTTTTGGCAGCTATTTGGTGTTGGGGTGATCAATTAAATATTGAAAAAAGTGGTGATCAATGAATAAGTTACTTCTCTCGCCTTTTGTTGGGCAGGGACCACTAAAAGAAAGTCCACATTTTCAAAGAACAAGCGTGAATGCTGTGAACACAAACTAAGGGACCAGTTTAGCCTGAGCTTACATTGCAAATTGAAACCCTAACTAAAAACCTATTGGGGGGGGGGTCAGAAAACAGAAAAACGTTTTTTCGAGACATAATAAGGAGTAAATGTTTACATTTTCAGCCGTCTAGCGCCATTGGTGCGGCCTGTACCAGTGATACATACATACATAGCCAGCCAGACCAACCTAAACATTGAAGAAACCTATTTTGACAGTTTTGGTGACAGTTTTGGTTGACGGTTTCAAAGAAGATTCTAAGAAACGCAGACAGAAGTCTCTCTCTTGTTTCCGTTGAAACAAAACCAAAAAAACACTCGCGTACGAAAACGCTCATGATTTGCGCATGCACAGAACGTACAAGTGCAAAATCAAATATCTGAATTGATCGCAGAGATCTTTCTTTGATTGAAAACACGAAAGCCTGAATGGAATAAAAACATTCCGGCAATTGTTAATACTTACAGTGGTAGATTAATCATTAATCTAAGTAAGCTTAAGCCTATGGGGCTGGAAAGAATGGGGGCTCGAGAGAAAACATTGGTTTGAGTGTACAAAAAATATTAATTAATTGAATGTCAAAAAACGATTTAATTAAGTGTTCAGGTGTGTATTCTGGATGATATTTAAATACTTTTTCATATCTGGAATATTACAAATACTATTTTGTTTTTTGTAATGTAAAGCAAAAATGTTCTTTTTTTAAGTACAAATATAAAGAAAACGAAAATAAATGAATAAAAGGGCTTTAATTATTTCATATAATTTTATGATATTATATATGTAGTACATTATACATAGTACACCGATATAAGTTATTGAAACTTTCTTAACGTCACTTTATTCTATTCAAGTCTAGGGGCCCGGGTGGTAGATAATCACTCACTGCTTACTTAATGGACCGAATTGTACTACAAACAACCGAGCTCTAGCTAGACTCATAGTTGCCTCGGGTTACGGAACATTCATAGCAAACGAATTCATAGCCAAATTAATAGCCACTTCTATTTCATAGCCACTTTTCATAGCCGAAACGATTCATAGCAGGATCGGCTTTCTCGCGGTATCTGATGTCGCTAAGCTATGGAACTTAATGAAGACGTTGGTCACGTATCAAGCAGCATAAGTAAAAGTAAATAATTGTTTAATTTCTACAATGTTATTCAAAGCTTTTGAGAGCGATAAGTTGAACAACATCTTTTTAAATACAGTTGTGCAGTAATTGTCACTGAAATGATGAGGTCCGATAAAAACAAATTCGTCTCCTACAGATACCGCGAGAAACAAGCTGATTTTAACTTGCTATGAATCGTTTCGGCTATGAAAAGTGGCTATGAAATAGACATGACTATTAATTTGGCTATGAACTCACCGGCTATGAATTCGTTTGCTATGGACTCGCCGGCTATGAATTCGTTTGTTATGGACTCGCCGGCTATGAATTCGTTTGCTATGGACTCGCCGGCTATGAATTCATTTGCTATGAACTCGCCGGATACCAGTTGCATCGCCTTGGAAAAGTGAGGATACTGGTCCAAATTCAGGGATGCCAGCAGCTTTTTCAAAAAGAAAAAAACAAGATCTCACGCTCAAATAAACCCAGATTCTACAGAGAAAAAAAAACAACAACTACTTTTGATTTTATCACTATTCATCGAAATCTTCAAATAATTGAGACCATTTCATTATAATTCTTTTCTGTTTTGAGTCTTACAGAAAGGTTGTTTGTAACGTACGAGGAAATAAATTTGACGAAACTCATTGAAAATTATAAATACGTAAATTTTATATACATTTAACAAACATGTTTGAATAGATAATATAAAGGTTAGTGCAAAGTTCGTATAGTGTGAAATACTGTGAGTTAACAATCGTTTCCGGTTGCTACTCTATAGATTCAAATAATAAAACACTTGAGAAACTGTAATGTATGGAAAAACTTGGATTTCAGTAAATGTTAAATAAAAAAACAGAAACCCAGACAGGTATCGAAAATCCAAGATCTGGGTTTAAAACCCAGCGCTGGTAGCCTTATCGAAATAATTCATTCGTTGAAATATTATGCTATTCGTGTATTATTTACTGTGACTATTGAAGCCATATTAGTTCTATGTTTCTGCCACTTTCGCGTTTAATCAAATGACATGATTTAATTCGATATTATCTTAATTACTTGACAAAAATAAACATCACAATAGAATATTAGAATGTGATACTCGCTCAGCAACCGGGTGAAGCGAAAATCCTAATGAAGCTGAATTGAACTGTTAAGGTTAACAAGAAAGTTCAACCGTCCGACCATATTTGCCTTCTATTAGTAATTTTATCAACACATTAACCTGAGCCGAAAATACGTAAACACATACATACATACACACATGCAAACACATGCATACTACATATGAGCATACACGCACATGCCATATACACAGATGCACACACATAACACATATTCACATGTTACATACACACACAGACACATATGTCGCATACACACACATACACGCCACAAGCCAACATATACACACATTCTCCATATGCAAACATATACACACATACTACATACATGCCACATACACACAAGCCACATACTCAAATTCACACGTGCATACACATGACGCATTTTCACACACGTACCTACAGACACATGACAAACACACATACACTCATACCACATACACACATGCTAAATACTCACATGCACAAGTGCACACACAGGCGACATTTTCACTCACGTATACACACAGACGCATCACAAATACGCACACATATACACTTACGCACAAATGCCATAATACAGTACCAGCGATTGTTATCTTTTCCGCGTTAAATTCAAAACATTTCCGCGTTAGATTTCGCTGCACTATGTTTGTCTGGGGACCTCAAAACGGTATTTTTCTTCACAGTTCTTTCACTTTTTTAAAACGTAAATGTGAATTTCATTTTCAAAAAATTCATTTTGAAAAGGTAAGCAGAAAGACCATTTAAAACTATTTTATTAAATTTAACAACAAAGGATGAGAGTTAGGTTTAGTGTTAGTGTTTAAGGTTAGTGTTAGGGTTAGTGTTTAGGGTTAGTGTTAGGGTTAATGTTTAGGGTTAAGGTTATATAAGTCAATTACGGAGCAAATGAAAGCAGCAAACTTTATATTATCGCGGTGGTAGTTTCGCCACTGAAAAGATAGTTTACGCTGTCCATGTGTTTTGAATTCAACTCGGAAAAGTTAACAATCGCCCACGTACACACAGTTATGTAAAGGAAATAGCAAGACTAATTGTCAATTTGATATTATTATATCTTTCTTTGTCATATCATTAACCCTATTGAGTAATTCAAGGCAAATAAGATAGGAATTTAATACGTCATATCGGATCAGATGTATCTATGGATCAGCTCTTAAGTGAAATTCTCATCGCATAATGTTTGATCTATGAGATTAATAATCACCACTGAACTGTGTATAGACTGGGATGAAGCACACGTTGAAAAATAAATATTTCCTGTGTAAAATAAATGCTTTTTTCCATCATTAGCTAACTAGGTAGATATGAACAGAGATAGATAGATAGATGTAAATAAATAACTTCGGGAATACTGGCAATATATCCGACATTACTGGAGAAGGCCAGATAGCAGATCTGACGAAACATTTTGATCAAAACAATCATAATTAGTTGTCAAAAATAAACATCACAATAAGATGTTTTAAATTGATACTCACTTCGCAGCCGGCTGAAGCGAAAATCTTAATGAAGTTGAATTGAACAGTTAAGGTCAACAAGGAAGTTCAACTCTCCGACCATATTTGCGTTCTATTGGTCATTTTATTAACACATTAACCTAAGCCTAAAATGACTTTTAAGTAAAGGAAATGGCAATACTGATCGTCATCTAATCTTTCTTTGTTGTATCATTAACCCCATTGAGATGTCCTAAGCAAATAAGAGAAGGAATTCATTACGTCATCTCGTAGCAGATGTATCTATGGGTCTGACCTTAAGTAAAGAGATTGGAGAATCTAGTATTAGAAATTGTTTCAAATGAAATTAGCTTCTTCTCAGATGAAATCCTCTTACAAACATTTCAATTAAAACTGTCGGATATGAAGACGGACAATCAGTAATTAATACAAACTAGGGCAGAGTGCACGTTCCAAAGGTGCATATTTGGAAGGGGCCGGACTTTTTGGTGTGTCGAGCAGCCTGCCATAATAGTCGTGTAGTCATGTAAAATAATTTTCCGTCCGTCATACCAAACTACAGCTTCGAAGTATTTCGGTTGCTTCTCTTCAGAGTTGCCAATTCAGATATGTTATATCTACATTTAGATCTATTGCCAATTTGGATATTTTATGTTTAAATTTAGATAAATAATTTTAGATAAAAGATCTATAATCTGTAATTTTCTATTTATTTACTTTTAGATTTCCCGAGAACCACTGATCCAAAAAGCTTCAACCACGACACTGCACTGCCCTGTGTGCTGACTGATATATCTGGCGAATGTCAACTTCGTAAAATGTGTGTGTGTGTGTGTATTTATGTGTATACATTATACGAAGTTAACATTCGCCAGATATATTAGATCTTTTATCTATAATTATAGACACAAATTTAGACATAGAATATCTAAATTAGCAATAGATATACATTTAGATGTAAAATATCTAAATTGGCAACACTGAAGAGAAGTAACCGAAATACTTCGAAGCCATAATTTCGTACGACGGACGGAAAATTATTTTACATGACTTATGGCAGGTTGCTCAACACACCATAACGTTCATGATTACATGTATAATGGCACAGCGAATTATTACAGTAGGGAAGAAGAAACAATAAACACGTTTGTACATGTGTTGCATTTGAACCCAGGATATGTACGGAAGAGTTCAAGTTTATTGCTGCTCAAAGATTTTGCTCCTACTCTATTACAACGAGTTTTAGTAATTTTATGCAGTAAAAATCTAAATATTTCTGGTGGTAAGTCAAAAAGATGTAATGATTAACTAGTTCAACTCTCCGACCATATTTGCGTTCTATTAGTCATTTTATTAACACATTAACCTACGCCGAAAATGACTCTTAAGTAAATGAAATGGGAATGCTTGTCGTCATCTAATCTTTCTTTGTTGTATCATTAACCCCATTGAGGAGTTCTAGGCAAATAAGAGGGGAATTCAATTTGTCATGTCGGATCAAATGCATCTAAAGGGTCAGCCCTCAAGTGAAGAGATTTGAGAATCTACGATTAGAAATTGTTGCAAATATAATTAGCTTCGTTCCAAATGGAATCTTCTTACAAACATTTCAATTAAAACTGTTGGACAGGAAGACGTCCAGTCGGTAATTAAATCCAATTGCGGGTCGATATATTTGGGTAAACGTTTTATCTGGTCGTTGTTTTTCAGTTGAACAAATAGGTTCACTTGAGAAAAAGTATCGCTTTTTGTAGACAGACCCTTCTTATGTCTTGTTCAAAAAGCTGATATGTATATTAGAAACCATAAACGAAAACTGTCGCCAAAACTTTCAACATAGGTTTCTTCAGTTTTTAAGTTGGTATGGCTGGCTGGCTATGTATGCATGTATGTATGTATGTATGTATGTATGTATGTAAGTAAGTAAGTAAGTATGTATGTATGTATGTATGTATGTATGTATGTATGTATGTATGTATCACGCGTACAGGCAGCTAGAGGGCTGCCAATTTTAAGCATTTACTCATTATGTCTAAAAAAACATTTTTTTTCTTTAAATTCCCCCAATTAGGTCTTTAGATGTGGGTTCGATTTGCAATGTAAGTTTTTGCTAAATCGGTCCCTCAGTTTGTGTCCAGCAGCATTCATGGTTGTTATTTTTAAAATTTGGATTTTTTTTAGTGATCACCGCCCAACAAAAGGCAAGAGAAGTAACCTATTCATTGATCACCCCTTTTTCCAATTTTTTAATTGATCAACCCCAATACGGCATGCTGCCAAAAGACGTTGGTCACGCGACAGTTTCTATTGAGTGTATATATTATTTTTAATCTTTGATACTCAATTAGCATATATGCAATGGTGTAGTGCTAAAGAATCGAGGGAAGTGAGGGAACACAGGGCCGCCTTCTCTAGCAATCGCACCCGGATATTTTTACGCATTCTTCAAGTTAGAGCATTTTAGATACCTTAACTCAATATATATATAGCTGCAACGCACCATTTCGGTTAGGTTTGGGGTACAAACAGGATAAACATGACAATGTTAGTAGTATATAGATGGTGAAAGAGGGAACAGTATTTCCTCTCTCAAACAAAGTACGGGAACGTCCCAGCAAAACGTGAATGGCACACAGAAAGGCACACCAGAATGCATTAAAGGGTGTTGACCAGCCAACTTGGAAAGGATACGGGTCCTACCAAGTATCACCCCATAGTCAGACACAGTAGATAAAAAATGTGTCATCCTACGTCGAAAGATATAGAACTTGAGGGGAAGAAAACGAAGAAGA
>VCCN01004626.1:7684368-7694388 GCA_006491835.1 Architeuthis dux | reverse complement strand
TACGTTTGGCATCAGTTTGGCTCCACTCCATGGTTTGGTTGTCAACCATGGCTATAGAGCTTTCCATGCTATTTACCAATATCTGGGCAGAGAAGAGATGGGTTCATACCTTTCCCCAAAAGGACATTATTAGTTCAAATAACTGGCCCAGTCGACCCCACAATTCATAACTTGATGACTCTTAAGTAAAACATCTCTTAGTTCCAACTCGTAAAGGTGCAGGTTGTCTAACGATTAATGGCGTTGACAGTTTGCGATCACTTCGCACTAATGTCCTTGGGGAAGGCTTGAATACACCCCCCCCCATCCCAGCTATGGGCAAGTTGGTGCTCTTTAGCCCTGTAAAGCAGTCAATCTTGGTCTCCGTCTAGAAACCCAGCCCCGTAAAAATTCACAATTGAATTGATACAAACAATAGTTGGGTCTCCATGGACCGTTCGAAAAATGATAAAATCATTGCCTCATGTATCGTGCGACACGGTAGAAACTGAGAAGATAATATATAAATAACTAATTTCATTAAGTGACATTGGATATTCAAATTCCCGGGAGAATAATTTATTTTCAATAGCAAAACAAAAGGCTTGAGATATCGAATTAAGGGCAATTATTTCCTAATTATTTTTCGCTCAGTCGACTGTGACGATTCGAAGATCTCTTCGAGCTTAATTGGATGCGTCTGGTATCGGGATCCATGAAAGAATTGGCCTGGTTATCTTGCAATCACAAACGGGGAGTATACTGGTTTGTTCATCTCTAACAGATTTATGGGGTTTTCTTTTAGTTACTATACCTCGCTTAACGCTACACCGTTTAGCGCCTTTTCGTTTAGCTATTTTTCATAACAAGTTTAGTAATGTTAAATTCCCGAAATAAATAATATTAAAAGACAGCATCATGAACAATCTTCGAAATAACTGTATACTGTACTTTGGTTAACATGCCATGTGTATGAGAATAAACACATACACAATACTATGTACCGATATACATATATTTTACCAGCTACAGAAAGTAGCTACCAGATGTTATACATAGCACTACTCCATTCCATCTTGTTGAGGCTCAACAACGGCACAGTATATTTAGAAATGATTGCAAACACAATTTCTATGTATGATATGTTATAATGACCTCCTATAGCGCTGTTTCCTTTTGTGCTGCATTTTTTATGAACGTATCTGGAGCGCTAACCTAGATAAAATGTATTTACTAATCCTTGCTTAGTCTGACACAAGGCCACAATAGTGAAAGATACAATGAAGATCGAGCACACTACACAAGTGAAATGGTCTATGAAACGACCGTGCTATCCATCGGATCACGGTAGGTTCTTTTTCATCCGTAATTTTAAAGTACGGAAGCCGAAAAAGACCCAAAATGCTGGGTCTTTTTGTTTAGTCCCCATCACTAAAACGTAAACCCTAACTCTAATACTTACCTAAACCCTAACACCAACCCATAACGCCTGGTCGTGTGTGTGTGTGTGTGTGCGTGTGCGTGTGCGTGTGCGTGTGTGTGTGTGTGTGTGAACGAAACAAAGTTAACAATATCAATTAGCACTGGTTATGGACATTTTGCTCTGGTAGGCACAAACAGAAAGCCCTAAAATGCTATGCTATATATATATTGCCACTTTTTTCTTATTTCAAACTTTTGGCAGCGTAAACCTCTTCTTTGGGCAAAGCTGCAAAAATCTGACAACTTGACTGATCTGGACTCCAACTGAAAAGATATACAAGACTGATCGGGCGAAAGATTGAAATGTTTCGATTCTCCAAGATGAAATTGCTGTTAAAATTTGACAAAAGAAGAAGAAAAGTACTTTAATTTTTCTTTCTTTTTAGGTTTCAGCACTTTAAAATTAGGGACGTTAGCTTTTGGTAGGGACTAACGAAAAAGCTTCGGCACTCCTGCTTAGTATGGCATATGTCCACAGTAGTGGGGCACTGAGTTAAGTCGGGAAGACGTTTCTATCACGTCACGTGAAGTCATCTCGCCTTTTGTTGGGTTGTGATCAGTAAACAAATCTGAATTTTCAAAAATCAAACGTGTATTCTTCCGGACACAAATTAAGGGATTAGTTTGGCATAAACTTGCAATGTAAATTGATCCCGCCACTAAAAACCTATTTACGAGGTAATTTTAAAAAGAAACCCCAAAAACGTTTTTTGTAGACATAATGAGTAAATGTTTAAATTTTCAGCCCTTTTGCTCCATTGGTTTGGCCTGTACGCGTGATATATACATAAATAGCCAGCCAGCCAGACGGACCAACTTGAAAGCTAAAGAAACCTATGTTGACAGTTTGGGTGAAAGTTTTGGTTGATGGTTTCTAATAGATATTAAACAATGACCGTAATAATTATATGATTATACTAATACGACATGTGTATTTATTTATTTATGTATTTGTTCTCTCTCACACTAAAGTAGGTAACTCTATATTATCATTGAGATTATCACCTGATGACGTAGTAGATATAGAACTTTATGTTCTGATGAGGCATAAAAATGCTGAATTCAAAGAATAATTAAAAATATATAAAAAGTAATAAAAACAAAAACAATGGTCAACAGATCGCTATTCTCCAAGCTCACAGCAATGCAAATCTTTATTATCCACGTATATAAAGTGCAAATGTGTGTCCATATATTTCACACACGCCGACATTTTCGGGTAAATAGTTAATATTAATTATAGTCGGCAATGCGTCATCTAATAAAAATACATCAGGATTAAAGCAGGTTTAGTCTGTTTCGTTTACTCAATATGTACTTCAAAGAGCGCCTGCCGTAAACTGTTTTTTTGCTGTTCTATCATGGTTGTGCGTTCGATCCTCAGCGGGCACCCCATTATTGTGGCCCTATGCAGGGCCGGCACTACCTTTTAGGCCAAACTAGGAAGTCGCCCAGGGCGCAGACCTCAGAGGACGCAGTACTGACCTTTCAGGAGGAGAATTTAAAAGACGATCTAGGGAGTGGGGGGTGCACATTTTAAGTCTCGCCTAGGGTACATAAAAACCTGGCGCAAATGTTAAGCCTCGCTTAGGGCGCATGAAACCCTGGCGTCGGCCCTGGCCCTATGCAACACTAAGTAGATATCAAACGTAACATGAGAAGTACTGATATCCCTAGAGTAAGGGATCAAATGCCAATCAATTGTATCGTAACATGATTAGCGAATCGATTTCCGTATCAATAAGCATTGAAACGAGTTTAGTTCCGGCTTTGGCCATAATTAAACTTAATAAGGTATCAATTGAGAAGCGTTATTTGCGATGCCAGAGGCAACATTCTAAAATGGCAGCGAATTATTCATTGATTGTTTAAATTGTATAGACAGACTTGCTTTACGGGGAAACTAGAGAGGTGCGGGGTAGCCGAGCAGTTAACGGTACGGAGAATGGATTCAAAATCTGGCTGAGACAGAACTAATGCCCTTTGGAAAGTCATGAATCCACCCCCCCGTTATGGATAAATAGCACGCCTCTAAATCTATTTGACATATCGTAACCGAGCGGAGTAAATAGTAATGGGATATGCAGAGCCCAGTCAAGCCGCAGCGAGCGTTAAGGCACTAGTTACTACTTTTGAATTGTAAAAATGGACTTGCTTTATGGGGAAGCAAATGACTATTTAAACCAGACAGGAAGACGGTTGGGAGATAAAGGCAACGCGAGGTCAAACATGATAAGCTGTGCGCACATAAACACGTTTTGCAACCTGCACACAAAGGAAAATAATGTGCACACAAAATAATGTAGTAAATGATGAGTTGTATGCGTTTTGATTTAACTATTTCCAGCCACTTGATTGATAACAATCTGTAAATCGATGGGTGTTATTGCTATTAATTTATTTCGACATTCCATCACATAAAAATAAGAAATACTCATTAATGTTTTATTTAATGGAAGAACAAACTGGACAAAGTAGTTCCAAGTACAGAATACAATCTTAACTAATGCAATGATATTTGATATCTACCAATGCAGTTCTATAAGCCACGAGAGATAGGCTGTACTAAAGTTATCTTGAAACAATTTCAAGTTTACATTTGCCCAAGCATTCAGTGCGCACATACTTTTGTCGCAGGGGAAAGAAACTGCACAACATAAGAAACTGCACAATGCTGAAAATTACAGGGAACATTGCTTGCGAGATAAGCACTGAAAAAAAAAATTAGCTACAACAAACCGAACGAAGAACATCAAGCCCAGGGATAGAAGTTAATAAAATGTGTTTTTTTCTACAAAAGTTCCATTAGAGGTTTTGAAGGTTTCTCAGAGAAATTAGAGTCAGAGTTACACCTTGATGTCTACGGCACTGACGATGGGAGCCAGGTATTTTGGAGCACTCACCCACAACACAAATTGCGTCGTATATTGCGTCTCTGAGTAAGCAAATAAATACCCCGTTTCCAAGACGAAAATCTCTCTATCGTATTAAAAGGAGTAGGAGTCATCGGCACAACTTGATGTCTGCAGCATAGAATGATGGGCCAGGTATTCTTTTGCACCTACTTGCATAAAAAACACACTGTGTCTTATTTGCCCCCCTCCACCCTCAGAATGATTATTCACTTTAGAACAAGCATGAATAAATAAGATATAAATGGTTTATAACATCGCAGTAAGAGCTTTAGTTTATATAACCAGATAACTAACCTTCTAAAGTAAGAAATTCATCATTGTGTATGATATGGTCGGACTATTTTCCTGGTCTATGTGTTCATTTATTCACAACGTTTCGGCCGTGTACCCTACGGCCTTCGTCGGGTGTTCTTGGTTCTAGAATGGAATCACTTACGCATGCTCGTATTGAACTAGACATGTCACATCCAAGAACACCCGACGAAGGCCGGTGGGTAAACGGCAGAAACGATGTAAATAAATGAACACATAGACGATGGAAATAATCCGACCATATCACACACAATGGTTAATACACACCGTCTAACAACATTCAGATAAGAAACTTATGTTTGGTACTCACATTCTGTACTCAAATTCTGTACTCACATTCTGCACACATTTTCTGGATGAAAAGGCGATCTTACCTGCAAAGAAAAAGAACAAATATTATAGACCGTGAATATTAAATGACCAAATGTTAATTACAAGGTCCAACATTCTACGAAAAATACAGTTTATGTACATATATAATGAACAGTGTGACTTTTTCTGTTCTCTTATTAATCTACCTAACCTTCTTTATAAAGGTATTTGATTTTCTCTATAAAAGATGAATATGTATCTGTTGAAAGAAATTAGTCCTTTTAGGATAAGAAATTAGTTCTTTTCTCACCTCTCCTTTCCTACCCTCTTAACAAGCTACCGAACTATTCTCTCCCCTCTCTCACTTATGATAACCGCCAGCGAAGCAGCGGGTCATGGTCTGGTAACTATGAAACAATAAAAAAAGTTTTCATATCCTCTAACCTGGTTCGTAACTAGTTCATGCAACTGAAACAAAAATATTGATTACTGTTTATAAAGCTATTCAATTTACTCTATTTATAAAAAAGAATAGGTAACTATTGAAAGAAATTAGTCCCCATTATCAAATGTGTATTACGAAAAGAGGAAAAAAAAGAGAGTTAGGTGTCCATCATACCATGAAACAATAAGGTCTAGTTCACACAAGTGAGAAAATACCACCTCTGTCCCATAATAGTTGTGACATTTGAATATACACATGTATATATAAATGTAACAACTATTATGAGAGAGTGGTAGTATTTCTTATAGATCTGTTTTATTTACTCTATCTATATAAAAAGAATAAGTAACTGTGAAAGAAATTAGTCCCCATTATGAAATTCGTATTATGAATAGTTCTTTTCAATCGCCATAACTTCCGTTTTGTGTGAATGGCTCTGCAAGAGAATGACGTCTATACTACAAAACTCAATTAGGAGTCAATCAGACGAAGGAGTCAATTAGACGACACATTCATGCCAGCATGAAAAATAATTGAATGCAAATGATTTGCTTAGTTGTAGAGGAAATTATTTGCCTAATCTGATAAAAGACTTGAAGAATTCAACAAAACAAGCTGGTAAGTAACTCAAAAGTCAACAAATAAAAAACAGCCATGTATTAATGAATATGCAAATCCAATTTTGAAGTGAACCATTCAATAACACCGTGCAACATGATTGTTATTCCTGGGTAGTGAGTGCTATTTTCGTGATTGCTTATGTGTAATAAATATAGAGAATGGTTATTATTCCCTTCAAACTTTGCTTTAGTGATCAGCACATATTCATATGTGCTGATCTTATTTTATGTGATTAAAAATGTGCAAATTCGCCCGTTGTCCAATTGGAACTATTTAGATTTCAAGCAGGTCACTCACTAGAAACCGTCACGTGACCACTGTCTTTTGGCAGCATGCCATGTTGGGGGTGATCAATTAAAGAATTAGATAAAGGGGTGATCAATGAATACTTCTCACTTTTTGTTGGGCAGTGATCACTAAAAAGTCTGAATTTTCACAAAATAACCGTGAATGCTGCCGGACACAAACTAAGTGACCAATTTAGCATAAACTTACATTGCAAATTGAAACCCTCACTAAAAATCTATTTGGGGGAAGGGATTTTTTTCTACGGTTATTTTTTAATAAGGAGTACATGTTTAAATTTTTAGCCGTCTAGTTCTATTGGTGCGGCCTGTACGCGCGATAACACATAGCCAGTCAGAAAAACTTAAAAACTAAAGAAGCCTATGGTGACAGTTTTGGTTGACGGTTTCTAATATGTATTGTCCTGGTCACAAAAACAGTTTTAAGAAATAATTGGCATTTTCTATACTTTTTACATATAAGGAATTAGGAAATAACACTCACTACACAGGAACAAAAATAATTGACGTTTTCGATACTCTTTAGACATAATCAATTAGGAATTCATCAGACGACACATTTATCTCAGCACGTGGCACGATTTTTCATCCAACGATGTTTCATTGAAAATGCAAAATACACACACATACACATACATTTGTGGTATGTGTGTGCCTGTGTATATCTGCGTATGTATGTGTTTATGGCATGTATTTGTATGTGTTTTGCATTTTCGATCAAACATCGTTCGATAAAAAGTATGACAAATAATTGAACGCAAAAGCTTTGCTCAGATAAAAAGGAAATTATTCGGCTAATCTTATAAAAGAGTCGATGAAAACAACAAAGCAAGTCGGTAAGTCATTCAAAAGTCAACGGGTAAAAAATACCCTTCAACAATTGAATGCACAAATCTAATTTGGAAGTGATGTGTTCAATAAACATCTATGAAAGTTAAGAAACAAGTCTTACAGTCTTCGAGAAGGTCAAGTTTTCGCGCGTGAAACAAAGACTTTTTAAAGGAAAGTTAGTAACGAGTTCAGATATCCTTTCTATAATTTGAGAAATATCCGTGTGTGTGCGTGTCTATATGCATGCACCGGGATAACTCGACAACTGGCCATTGTACGAAGTTGATATTCGCCAGATATGTTGGTCCGTGCACCGGACATTTCAGTGTCAAGGTTGAAGTCGTTTGGATTTACGGTTCTCGATATGAGGCGAGGGAGTGCACGATTTACAATAAGTATTCATCTAGAAATGGATATAGTTTTTTCCCCAAATATACTACGTCACCAGCGTTCACGAGCGTAGTGAGTATGGAGATGGAGAGACAGAGAGAGGGGGTGAGAAATAGAGAGTGAAAGAGAGAGAGGGGGAGAGAGAGAGAGATACTCAGGGTATTTTTCTGCCGAATTTTTCTATAGAACGAGATTAAATTAAATTATAGTTAGATGACGTAACGGCATTTAAAAAGATGCTGTTTTGTGTGTTATTACTATTAACGAAGATATCTCTGTTTTGATTGTTGCTATTAACGACATCATAAACAAAGAACAGCGTCTCATTATTTCAAGTTTAAACCTTGAATATTTTCATGAAACTGGTCGAGCAATAAACGACTGAAATGTTGTAGCTATTCCTTTTCAAACCCAATTTGAGGAATAATATTCTTCTATTTTCTACTTATTCAACTGTTTTTTTTTACAATTTGTTTTGAAATACTTTTTTTCATCAATGCGGAATAATCTTTAGAGTATGTTTTCTCACTTTTTATTTATAGATCTAAATTTAGATATACAATATCTAAATTGTCAACACTGAAGGGAAGTAACCGAAATACTTCGAAGCCGTAGTTTCGTACGACGGACGGAAAAATTATTTTACATAACAATTATGGCAGGCTGCTACACAAACCATGAATCGCAATATAACATGTAGTACCTATTTAAAATAATGGGCATAATACACAAAACAAAACTAATTCAAATAAACTAAAAATAGAACTAATAAACCCGAAACGAAATAAAAATAAAGCCCCATGTGAAATAATGCATAAACAGGGCCATACAAGGTAGCAATATTTGAGGTCTAAAAGGTAACAAAATCAAATGCATCTGGGGATTTGGGGGCGTTGTAAATGTGGTCCAGGGACGAAGCACCGGAAAATTTCAAATTTCCTAGCATCAAGACCAAAAATCCTTGCAATATAGCAGTCTGAGATTATAAAATATATTTTATGGCCAAAAGCATTGCCCCCACCCCGTTCGTCCCGGACCTGATAAAAAAAAGTAATGCCAAACAAGTCTAAATAATTATGATTTTTATTTTATTCTTATGTCTTTGATAATCGCAAGGCAAATTTATAGTTGGACTTGGTAATGAACATAACACGAAAGAAATTAATTCCTACATAAAATAATCATACCGTAATAAAACATTTTAAAATTTATATTCCTATGCAACATAATTCCTGAAAGTCTCACAGTCAATGTGATTTTTAGCACTGAACTTTATTGACTAATAGTTAGGAGAGTAGGATGATATTACTGCTCGTAAACAATCATGAAGACGCTCATCGGTAAGACGAGATCTGTATTTTGATTTTATGATATTCATAGTCGAAAACAGTGATTCGCAAATGTAGGTGGTTCCGAAAAGCGGTTTTATCTTGTATGCTTCACTTTTCAGGAAAGGAATTATTTCTCTTACAACCAAACTGCAAATGTTTTCGTTAGTTACAAATTATTTTTAGCACAATGCCGTTCTGCAGTTCCAGATCTTATGTTTTTACTTGAATGTCTTCCAATGACTATAGCCCTATCTATTATATTTACGTGGTAAGTAAAAGGATTTAATAAAAATGTGATCATTGGCATCATGATGGTAAAATATTCAAATCTTTTTTTAAATTGCTTCAATCCACCTTCAATTGCTTTAGGAGCTAAAGCAATTGAAGGTGGATTACAAATGATGACAGGTTAAAGTCACTGTCACCTATCATTTTCTTCATATTTGGGAAATGTGTGAAAGACTTCATCTCCAGGTGAGAAATCCATAAGATAAGTTTTGCTTTAAATTAATTCATATATCCTATCATTCTAGATATATGTTTGCTTTTTCCCTGAAGCTCCAAGTTTAAAGAATTTAATTTTTCTGTGATATTCACCAAATCCACCAACCAGCAAGAGTCGCATAGTTGATCAAAGTTTTGATTTCTGAAATGGAGAACAACATGTATCTCTTCAATTAGGCTTGCAAATCTTGCCAGAACTTTGCATTTACTGAACCATCGTACTTCTGTATGTAAAATAAGGCTGCACTAAACCGTTCCTATATAAACCTTTCGTAAGCCGAAACGAATAATTTATATAAGAAAACAATGTGAGCGTTTCCAGACAAAAGAACCGGTGATTATGGTATGTTAGGCTGCTGTCGGAGGTTGGGGCGGTGGGTGGCACAGGAGACTGGGGCGTAGCAGAGAGAGGAAGAGGGTGCGACCTGCATCTATAACGGCTCACTGCAAAATAAATCTGGATTACATCAGACGAAAAAAGCTTTTCAGGAATTATTTTGTGTGGTGTCATGAATATATATATATGTTGTAAATATATATGAGTATATATAGTTTCTATTTGATATGTATGGCATCACTGGCATTTTAATATA
>VCCN01004626.1:7628243-7638992 GCA_006491835.1 Architeuthis dux | reverse complement strand
AACACGCCATGCTGCCAAAGGTTGGTCACGTGACTGACTAACCAAACCTGTTTATATTGATTTTTAGGTCCTAAAAGCTGACATGTGCAGCCCTAGGACAATCTTGTCTTATATTAAGAGCCTTGTATACAATTGTGAAAGCATTTTTAATATCAGGTTCATTTTATTTCCTTTTAGAAAAAATATTAAGTGAATTGCCATTTACACGCATTTTATGCGCACGCGTATTTATATAGAGGAAGGGATTATACTTATACCGATGCTTCTTTACAGAACTAATTTCGATATTTATTTAAAACGTCTGTAAGTGTCAGGCACACGTGTGCCATTCTTAAGATCAAACAGATATGATGATGAATCCTCCTTTAGTAATTTCCTCTGACTTCCTGACCTAAAAAAATATAGCATGATTATTTCCCCATGTAACTCATATAAAACTGAAGTCTGTTAAAAAGAACAAGAAATTCAAACATATTTGTTAAGTAAAGCTGTTTGTGAACAAGACATAACAAACCCTCAGGGTGAATATCGCTCAGTTTCCATGTTGACATAGATGTATATCTTGATACGAAGTAATGGATTGTTATTTTATGATCTATTTTTTCATCATTAAATGTAGTATTTTAACCAATTGTAAGAAGTAGTAAAATATAATACAAAATGGACTCTTGCTCATAACACAAAGCATCTCGTCGTACGTGACGTTCTTAGTTTGTCTTTTTTTCTTAATTATGTTTAATTCCTTGACGGCGCCTGACGTCATTAGGTGTTGATTCTTTTTTTGCTTATGACGTGTTTATAAGTCACCGAACATTCCTGAATGCATCCGAATTTTCCTGATGTTTCTAACTTTTTTTCTGTTTTATTTTGAATTGAATATTAGGTTGTTACATATGAAATGTCGTTTTTTGAATAGTAAGACGAATAATGATATAAACAACAGAAAACGGTGAATATCTAATCAACATATGACCCATTTGAAGCAATACCCTTTTTCCAACTATCCTCCAATGATAATATGACATTTCTATAAAACCTTTAGTGATCACATATACAGTAAAAGCATTATTGAACATTTTATAAGAACATTAGCAGGGATACCCGGCGTTGCCCGTGAAAAACACAGCCTCAAAATATACAAAATAGTGAAACATCTTTCTTAATTCATCTTACCCAACACAACAAATGGAAAACTAATATTTACGCGTACATCTTTATTTCCAATACACGCTGTTTACCGGGTGTCCTCGAATAATGGCCTTACTGAATTAGTGATCAAAGAAATAAACAAAAAATTAAGATGAAGTTAAATAGTAGTCAAAAATGAATAATAATGAATAACAGTACTTACTCCCCCCCCCAGAAACTAATAGAAGAAATACTGTTTATATTAGAAATTGACCTGCATTAGCACAGTAATGTGTCATTAAGCCTCTCCCTGCAGGTCTTCACTATGAAGTGAAATATGTAGAACGTTTGTCAATGAGAAACCAAAAGTGTAAGAAGGAAGTTCCCTCTCACTATGAAATGAATTACGTTGAATCTTTGTCAACGAAAAAAGAGAAGAGTCAGATGTAAGTCTCCCTTCCCTATGGTGACTAACTGAGACCGTGTAAGTTTTACGGCTGCTATCAGTGTGACATTGCCACAAAAGCGAAATCCAACCCAAAACACCAAAACTTGTTTACGAAATGATTTTATTGTAAGAAATGTGTGTGCCATTGGTAAGAAAAATGACATTCTGGTATAAGAAATATTTTTCTTATGTTCAGAACCGAATATTGTCTAGAGGATTACCCCAGATTACCTCCAGTGACCTCAAAGGTAAGCCTATATGGGAAGTCAATATTTATTGATTATCCATGCCAAATATCATGTCAATCGACTTCGTAGTCTTACCGGAGAAGAGGTATGGACAAACAAACAAACAAACAAACAGAGGGCTCAAATATTATTACAGATTAAGAAGATCAAGAAAATAATATATACGCTCTTTTAGTAATTTCCTCTGACCTACTGACCTAAAGAATTATAGCAAGATTATTTCCCATATTTCGTATATAAACTATTTAAAAGAACAAGATATTCAAACATATTTGCCAAGTAAAGCTGTTTACGAACAAGACATAATAAACCCTCAGGTGAATATCGTTCAGCTTACATGTCATAGATGTATATCTTGATACGAACTAATGGATTCTGATTTTATTATGTATTTTTTATTATTAAATGAAGTATTGTAACCCATTGTAAATGGTCGTCAAAAATAATACAAAATGGATTCTTGCTCATAACACAATGCGTCTGGTCGTATGTTAATTTGTTATATAGTTTGCCTTTTTTTCTTAATTTTGTTTAATTCTTTGATCGCGCGTGACGTCATTATTTCTTTGGTGTTGGGGTGATGGCTTATGACGTGTTTATAAGTCGACGACTTTGGTTGAGTTCATCCGAGTTTTCCCGATCTTTTGGAAAAACTGTATTTCTGGCTTATTTGGAATTTCATGTTCTGGAATTAAATACTAGGTTGTTACATATGGAATGTAGTTTGTTTTAATAGTAGGTTGAATGGTGATATAAGCAACAAGAAAACGGTAACTATTCAATCAAAATATGAGCCATTTAGAACAATAACAATTAATGATAATATGCCATCTCTATAAATTGTTTTAGGTTTTGTGGTCACAATTTCAGAAAGAAACACGAATTATTTATTCCCTATTATTGTAACTTGTATTACGGATATGAAGTTCAAAATGGCTGATGATGATGATGATAATCAATAGGAAAAATGTCAGGTGAATATGGAGAATGCTTCAAGATTCATGCCCCAATTCTGCAAGTTTAGACACAGTTAACTGAGAGATATGTTGTCTGGAATCGTCATTGAGCATTTCATTCAGTTCATATGGGATCCATTTTCCAACTTTTTAACCATTGAGATGACGTTATATGGTTACTGTTGTCTTAAAGTCTCCAGAAAGGGCCAGAACCGTTGTTCGTGGTTCCTTGGTCACTGCTGTCGATAATTCTTCATCATTACGAACAGGTTTGGGCTTCCCTTGAGGGGTATTATTGGTATCCATATTTCTAGACCTATTGAACCAACGCGGAAAAGTCTTTCCCACTTTTAGCATTATTCTCTATGCTGTAAAACAACATATCATACGTTACAAAATCTTATATTTTAGTGTATCGCCTACCTCGACTGCTCCAAAAGATTTTATGTCCCACTTACTATAATAAAACAAATGATGCGTTGAATATAATGTTAATTCGAATTTTTTCCAAAATTTAGAGTTTTAATCTAGGAAAATATCTAACACATTCTTTGTAAAAAACATACTGATATATGAACTTTAGGGCACTGATATTGTTGTAATTTCTTTATTGTGTGAAACGTAGTAACAACGACGCACCCTTATTGCTTTTATACCTCACAAGATTAATTAATGATTCAAATAGTTCTTTGGACGATTGAGCTCCTTCTTGTTGTTTGTGTTGTTCAAATAGTTCTTCGGCCGATCCATTCTCCGACCTTCTTCAGGGCAAAGAAACACCCGAATCATACGTTATAAGGGTTACCTTTGAAATTAAAAAACTTCTGTTTACCCCATTCGAACTCGGATATTACACCTGAAGAAGGCTGAAGAATGGATCGGCCGAAACGTCGTGTTAACAACACAAACAACAAGAAGGAGTTCAGTCGCCCGAAGAACTATTTGAATGTTAATGACCCTTCTCAAAACTATAGAAAATACCATTAATTAATGAGTTGAGCATTAGTTACTAGGGAATCTATGGTACAATTAGAAAATGATATCATTGTTTAATTAGCCACGGAACGCTCTCCACGAAAAATGCAAATGCCACCCCCACCAAAAAGTATTTAAATTACCATCTTGTGGAGCATGCTCCCCAGATTCAGAATCACTGGTCTAAGTCTTTTACAATAAGATAAGTCCTTTAATGTATATGTTAGAATCATACGTTCCGATCGTAATGAATTGGTTGCTCGTATGGGGTCAGTTCGGGAAGTATCTAGCCATTTAATATTAACGAAAATAAAAAAGGCCTGCTTAGGGTAATGACGCCTTAGTTCCCTTCAAAGTACTCCCCTTGGGGTCTCAACCACTTATCACAGCGTCTTATTCACTTTTGAAAATAGTCTGCAAAGTCCTCTTTCAGGGTCGCCATCAGCTGCTTCGTCGCGTTGTCCTTACTCTCGCCCACGGGCTGAAATCTGTTTGAGAAAGGCCAGATGTTGCTGGGGCCAAATTTAGACTGTAGAGGAGCTGACAGACCTGGGTGATATGCGATGTTTTCCAAAAAGAACAAAAACATTCAAAAGATGTGAAGAATGACTCACTCCGTCATTGGGAATGCAATAGTCACACAGTATTCACTGAAATGGCGTCCCACTGTTCATGCATACGCAGTAAGGTCCATCCTTTTGTTTATCAAATTCCTTCACACAACCGGTTCTCGAGATATTCAAACTGGCTCGATACCTTCCTGACAGACCTCGTATATTTAGTAATATTCAAATTGTTTTGCCTTAAGTTAGCACTTATACATCTCCTGTGTTTGTTTATATGTAATCAACGAAGAAGTATATGCAAACAAGTATTTGCCGACAGGGAGGATTGATGGATGGATGTTGTTTGTGGTTTGACGAATTAAACTATACTTGTGTGCGTCTTGTCTTCATTCATGGAGCTCTAACGATTCTGCAATTCCTTTTATCAGAATAACGCGTTTATTTACAATTTTCTTTTATCTGAATAATTGCGAGCGCATTATATTATATAGGTATTACTTATATATTTAATATTTAATAAGTAACGATCCAGTATCATGTGATGTAAGCTTCACGATTGGGTGTTTTAGTGTTAAAATACGATTTTATCCAAACTACAACCATTCAAAAAATGACTACGGGTACTAGGCTAAATAGAAGATAGACAGATTGTATTGCGCCAGTGGGAATGGACCATAATTTTGAAAGAAAAATATACATTTATTTTGTTTTAAGCCTAATTACTTCTGGCAACATAGTTGGACAGAGGTTATGTATTTACCCATATTTGTCAGTATGTCTGTCTGTCCATACAATATCTACAAAAGTTCTCTAATTTCAATGACATTTTGTGGAATGGACCAAGAAACAATTTATTAAATTATGTGGCGAATCAAGGAAAGTTTTTCAATTTTGTTAACATTGCGAGATAGGACAATTTCTCGGCTTTTTGGATGTAATAACATAATAATGAGAACATCATAATGGAACGAATAATTATAAATAATAATGAATAAATATTACAAGTTTTTGTCACGTCATAATCTGGGATCTGTAACCTGATTGTTCAGTTTTCAATGACAATGGCGTTGTGGGGGGGATGGTGCGTATGCGCTCTCTGAGTGCCTTCTAGTTTTTAAATGCGACAATAATTTTGAAAGAAAATATACATTTATTTTAGTTAAAACCTAATTTTAAAATGTGTTTAGTCATAGATATTTCTAGCAAGAGCGAAATTTCAATCCTCCTAAGGGATTGCATATAAAATAAAGAAATTGAAATAATTACAAATTCATTTTTATCTATCAAATTTGACCTTTTCTTTTGATACACTAGGGCAGTGTCCGTTTCAAATGTGCATGTTTGGAAGTAACTGGGCTTTATGGTGTCTGGAGCAGCTTACCATAATAGTCATGTAAAAACATTTTCTGTCCGTTGTACGAAACTACGGCTTCGAAGTATTTCGGTTACTTCTCTTCAGTATTGACAATTTAGATATTGTATATCTACATTTAGATCTATTGCCAATTTAGATAAAAGATCTTTTTAAATTTTAGATAAAAGATCTGTAATCTGTAATTTTTTATTTATTTTTATTAGATTTCTCGAGATCCGTTGTTTTCAAAAACTCGACAATGCACTTCCTTTTGTGCTGACAAATATATCTGGCGAATGTCAACTTCATATAATGGCCAATTGTCGAGTAATTGCAGTGCATACACATACAGATAGGCAGAGATTTCTTCAATTGTAGTTAGATGACTGTTTCTACAAAGTTTATTTAACTTTAAGGCACATCCTCCTAATAGAATTATTCTCTTGTTCTCATTATTATTCCACGAGTCCTACTGATATCCTCATCTTAATTTCTTTATCACAAAATATTTCAGCCGATACATTTTTCGGCCTTCCTCGGGTGTATCTTGCATCCTGTCCTTTAGTAACGTCAAGTAGATTCTACTCCTTCTTAATAGAAAGAACAATACAATTCAGAAGTCCTGGATCTTTTAATCGTTGATACTTTCCTGTTTCTTCGCTGACTTTATTAAACTTTCATGTCCCACCTCGACAACTCAAAAACATTTGACGCCCCCTTACTATATTGAAACAAATCTAGTGTTGAAAAGATATAATAATATAAAGTTAAATTTAGAAATTTACCAAAGTTTAGAGTAACGGGTCTGGTTAGTCACTCAATGGAAACCGTCACGTGACCAACGTCTTTTGGCAGCATTCCATGTTTGGGTGATCAATTAAAAATTGTAAAAAGTGGTGATCAATGAATAAGTTACTTCTCTCGCCTTTTGGTGGATTTTTCGAAAGAAACAACGGTGAATGCACCTGGGCACAAACTAGGGAGCAATTTAGCATAAACGTACACTGTAAAGTGAAACCCCCACTAAAAACCTATTTTCTTCTTTTTTTTTGGGGGGGGGGGTTAAAAAAGTTTTTTCTAGACAATAAGGAGTAAATGTTTAAATTTTCAGTCTCTAGCTCCATTCGTGTGGCCTTTACGCGTGATACATATATACATATATGATAATTATAAAGACATTTTTAATTGGGAACATATATTTGTTCGGCACCGGTTTCACCCGATAGCGTGCAAATATATGTTCCCAAATTAAAATGTCTTTATAATTATCATATTCTTTCGGATATAAAATTATACATTCTCTGAATTTCATATATATACATACGTACATAGCCAGCCAGACCAACTCGAAAACTTAAGAAACCTTTGTTGACAGTTTTGGTTGACGGTTTCTAACTAATCAGTTAAGCATTAGTTAGTATGGAATATATAGTAACATTAGTAATTAATAGTATTGTATAATTAGAAATTAATCAGTTAGGTCGTAACACGACTCAGTTTGGAGCCACGGAACTCTTTTTGCTTTTCTCACCCAAATTCCCAATTGGTCCCCAATATATTCAAATTTCCCCATTGTTGGGGCGTGCGCCCTACGTTCAGTATCACTGCTTTAAGGCAGGCTTTCTAATAGAATTATTTCTTGTTCTTCTGTCGAAGATCAATAAACCGAATGAATCATTTTCCATTTGGTTCATTTAAACTGATTGCTCAGATATTTACCGTTCGACCTTCAACTGAGAACTGAATAATGATGAAATCGATTGTTTCAACCTAAATTCGTTCCTATTCTCAATCCCCGGAGACAAATTACAAATTAAAACGGAAAACAGTGATGCATTAGGCGCGTCTATTAATCTGCGATCTTACATAAAGTCGAGAGTTTGAAAATCAATAGGCGAGAAGTCCTTGATTTTGCAGCCGATGCGACTGACTGATCGCGTTACTCAAAGACTACAGCTTCGCCAATTTCTTCAGATGTATTGCACAAGATGTGCTAAATGGCCGATCGCTTAACAGCATGGAGAATGGAATCAGCGAACCGAGTTCGAACTCCATCTGAGACATTTTCTGCTCACTTTGCACTAATGCTCATGGAAAAGGCATGAATCCATCTCTACAGCTTTGCGAATGCATATCGTAATTTTCAGGAGGAATTTATTCAGATACTGATCACCGCGGTCCAGTGGTAGTGTGCTCGCTTCCAGTTCAGTCAGTCGTGGTTCAATCCATCGCTGTGCCATACCAAATACTTTGAAAATGATACCCAATGCCACTTCGCTAAACACTCCGAGGCTAAGAGGTTACGGCCAAAATAACGTTGGATACACGAGTTAAGATTACCTAAGTTAAGCACTCGAGCCTGGCCACTACCTAAGACTGATGAGCCGTGAGTGGGTCTTACTAACAATTGCCCGTGTGTATCTAAATCTGCGCTATCCTCGATGAGGGTATACGTAGATAACGATGATACATACATACATTTCTTCAGGTGTATTGCAAAAGCGGTGCGGAGTGGCCGAACAGTTAACGGCACGGAGAATGGAATCAGTGAACCGAGTTCAAACTCCAGTTGAGACAGTTTGTATTCACTTTGCACTAATGCTCTTGGAAAAGGCCTGAAACCATCTTTTTTCCAAGTCACTTCCAAATTTGAAATAAAAAAAACATTTGAATTGGCAACACTGGACTAGCGAATTCAAAAAATTAAATAAAAAACATCTAAATTGGCAACAATGAATGGGGATGGGCCCCATCAGTCTATCTCACCCTGGATAGACGTTGGTCTACTTCCTTTAATTATTCGTGTTGAAATGACACTTCCTGTGCCGACCATCATTTAAAGTAGACACTCGTTTGATCCCATATGCGTATTTAAGGGGGCCTTGTCTAGTTTCACTTGTTAGGAACCGTCATTCAAAACTGTCACCAAAACTGTCAACATAAGTTTCTTCAGTTTTTAAATTGGTCTGGCTGAATGGCTGGCTATGTATCTATCACGCGAGGGCTGAAAATTTAAACATTTACTCCTTATTGTGTCTAAAAAAAAAAATTTTTTCATTGTGGTTTGACACCCACGATAGGTTTTCAGGGGGGGGGTGGTCAATATGCAATGTAAGTTTATGCTAAATTGGTCCCTTGCTTTGTGTCCGGCAGCATTTATGATTGTTTCTTTGTAAATTCAGCCTTTCTTTTAGTGATCACTGCCCAACAAAAGGGGAGAGAAGTAACTTATTCATTGATCACCCTTTTTTCCAATTTTTTATCCGAATAAAATAATTCATAAAGAGATGAAGTATGATGTTCCGGGCCTTATTTTGTACTTGAGTATCTTAGTTATCAGATCCAGGAAATGTCTTTTGTAATTAATTAGCCATTTAATATTAACGAAACAAGAAATAGCCTACCTAGGGCAAGGCACCTTGTGACCTAATACACTCCCCTTGTGACCTAATACACTTGTCCCAGCGTCTTGTGACCTAATACACTTGTCCCAGCGTCTCTTTCACTTTTCTTCTTATTCTCGTCCACAGTCTGAGATCCCCCTTTCAATGACAATTTTAGCTTCGGGAAAATCCATAAATCGCAGGGAGATTAATCTGGTCTGTAGGCAGTGGGGACTGACAGACCTGGATAATGCAATATTTGGAAAGAAAACCCGGCATGAGACGTGAAGAATGATTCGCTCAGGCATTGTGAATGTGACGATCACAGTACATGAGCTCTCTCAATGGCGTCTCATTGCCGAGTGAATAACCCCACGGGAGAGATTCTGTTCAGGAATTCGCAAATAGTTTCCAGACAGATCCCGTAGTCTTTCACAAGGCGATGGGTACTTCGTGAGGATCGAACCCGGCACACCAGAAGTGGTAGACCAGATTCATTTTCTGATCACTACTCCGCGACAAGGCCCCATTGTGATGCATCTGACTGAGTTGCATTTGTACTTCTGATTTAATGAATAACAATTTTATCTGTGTCTTGTCTTTAGTCTTATGTGAGATTGTAACTGTTTTTAATAACAGCCTTCGAGTTGTTGCTCCCGACACTCTAGAACAGTGGTTCTTAACCTTTTCTATACCATGTTCCAGCTAGACAACTCAAAACTGGGATGTCCCCCTAACTATAACATTTTTTTAATTATATAACATGTGGTAAGTCTTTTGTGAAAAATACTGATATATGAACTTCATGGCACTTACTAAGCTTTTCCACTTTCTTTCTTGGGTGAAATCTAGTAACAACAACGCGATTACCTCATCACTTTTAGACCTCACAAAGTTAATAAGTTAATTATTAGTTACTACGGACTCTATAGTAAAATTAGTAATTAATAGTATTGTGTAATTAGTAATTAATCAGTTAAGCCTTAACACGAATCAGTTTTTAGCAATGGGACGCTTTTCATTCTTCACACCCGAATTCTGAATTTCCCCAATATATTCAAATTGCCCCTCTCTGGGGCGTGGACCCCAGGTTCAGAATCACTGTTTTAGTCCATATCTGCTCTAGAGATAATCTAAAGATTGCTGAGTCGGGCACAAGACTCAAACTGTCGTTAATCCTACACTTGACTTACAATTATGCAAAAACAGGGCCGGCCCTAGGGTTTCTGGCGCCCTGGGCCAACTGCACTTCAACACCCTTTAAAGTATAGTATTATCTTATTTATGTTTTACGGTGAAAAATATAAAAAAATATGCGAGTAAAAAGTTTATTGCAATAATTCTGTTTGATCTATTCGTTTTCCCATGTTCCCATTTGTATTTAGAAAGTGCTACTCTCTCAGATAATGACAGGTGCACCCTAGCACTTAGCACCCTGGGTGGCTGCCCATGTTTCCGGTACCTAGAGCCGGCCCAGTACAGACATGCCAAATTTAAAACTAACCGACGAATAACATCATTAACAGACGTCATGGTTTATAAGAAAAGACAATTAGTCTGTGGAGAGAAGACTCGTTGAACAAAAATTACAATTCCTAAAATAGTTTGATTGATTTATTCAAAATGAAGTTTTCTTTCCGAATAACTCTCCATAGACGTTTAGTGGAATATCTTTCTCCTGGTAAAAGACA
>VCCN01004626.1:7587860-7600788 GCA_006491835.1 Architeuthis dux | reverse complement strand
TATATCCCAGAAGTCTCGAAAGGGTTAATTTACTTGCAAAACAATTCAGTCGACATTTCACCCCTGCCCCAGACACCGATCACTTAAAATGAGCCGTTGCCTCGTTTATTTGGTTTCTTCGCCATTTTGCTTTATACCAGTTTATTTTTTCCCTTCCGTCTCTGGGTGACCTAACGGTTAAGAGAATGGAAAATGAGATCGGTGAACCAAGTTCACATTTCAGCTGAGATGGTCGGTGTTCATTTCATACTAATGCCCTTGTGAAAAGGCATGAATCCATTCATCTCCCAGCTATGGAAGAATAGCAGGACAGACAGGGCTTTCGACCCTTGGTATGCCCACAGCTATGGGTAAAATAGTTTGATAGACTTGGCTCTTTAGTTTTGGTTGTCAACCAGTTTAGGAGACAGACAACTCTGATACTATATCAAGAGTGGAGCGCCTAAAACAAACTGGTTCAACTTCTTCCAACAGGTCAGGTCAGGGATTACTGCTTGCTGTTGGTGCAATGTAACCCAATACAAGCTGTTGCTTGGAGAGGGGGTCGGCACCGCCAAGTAACTCCCATTTCCCTGAGAAATGACACGAAGGGGGAGTACTCACCCGACGATCTACTTGGTCATGGGTTGAACTTGACTAGAACTAGAATTCTTTTTCTTTACAATGCCTGTTCTCTACCAAGCACGAATATTATTTTGGCAGGAGTTTAAATGTTGACTCAAGGCAGCTGAAGCAGGGAGAAATGTCCGTTTGGCATTTAGTGAAGAAACTACCAACGAAAAATCAATACAACGGTGGTTTCAGAAATGTCGCTCCCTAAGTGAGAATATTCCAAATGAACTTCAAGGAAGATCCACGAACGTGATCAACCGAGACTTAAAATGTGCATTCCCAATTGCTTGATCTTGTTAAAAATGTTACTCCTGAAGTTTGCACTCTAGACGGCTGCCTACTTTGGCCTCATTGGTAGCACCAGTCCTGTCATCAACAACGACCAATTGAGAAACATTGTGAAAGATAACCCTAGAACAGGGGTCAGGGTACCTCTGGGGGTATCACACAAAATCTATTTGTGTTAAATGATATTACCCCACCCATGCCAGACTTCATTTGCAAAATCTTCGGTTTCACGCATTTCAAGCCGGAAAAAGTCACACAATAGCAGAAGTGTAGCTGATGGGGTGGAGGCGATTTGAAAAAGGCCCCGAGCCCCCATTTCTTTTTTTTTGGGGGGGGGGGCTTTATAAATAGTAGTACTACTGCATTTCTACTGACAAATCTCACTAACTGTTGGAGGGGACATCTCAAGGAACCAAGCCCCCTTGACCCTAAAATTCCCCCCAATCTCTAGCTGCGCCCCTGTGCAATAGCAATTGTAAGTTTTTAGAAACTAAATTCCACTACCATACCAGCACAATGCGGAGCTACTGAAACACTTTATTTTAAACACACAAATTGATTTAAAATATGTTCGTACATTCCATGGACACAGGTGTTAACATTTGAAAGGAAGCGGTCTTAAAGGAAATCATGAATTAAAATATTTGCATTAACCTAAATTAATATTAATATTATGCTCTGAAATAATGACTACACGGAAAGCATTATGGCGCCAAAGTATCAAATATGATTTAATTGAATGCACATATCATAAGGAATAGGTACGTATCAAACTCACGTTTGCAACCTCGTCTACAGTATGATTTACTTTGCTTTTCAAACCGAATTCCCGCTCTAATTCATGCAAGTATTTCCTGAACATTTTATAATATTGGTAAAACCTTTATTTCCATCGTTTGCAGAAACCGGAATACAGAGGGGGGGGGATGCGATTCAAGGCTTAACCTCTCACTTTACCGGAAATCCGACGAGCGCTCTCATCTCTGACGCCACGGAGAATTGCAGTATGATCCTCTCGAGTTTCAAGTTATGAATATCATTGATATCGGCCAATCAATCCCGAGATGTTGGCAAGGTTCCTTCTTTTATCTCTGCAATCGAAGTTAAAAGGAGTTTATGTATTGACTCGTGTCTGTCTGTTCAAACTATATATCTGAAAGTTCTTATTGAAGTTCAGTGAAATTTTCCGGATGGGTAGGCCATGGGCTAAGGAAAAATTGATTAAATGTTGGGGTGGATCCAGGATTATATGAACTGATTTTCATTCGGTTTTAGTGACAATGGCGTTGATGTGTGCTCTCTGAGTTCTTTCTATTTTTTTTAAAAAATTCTTAACACTTATTATATGTTGGTTCTTGTAAAATCGGTGTTTCGTCAATTTAGGGCTGCCGAAGTTCGTACTTTATTTTAGTAGTACCAGTGATTTTTCCTCGTTTGTGACGGGGAATAGATCCCAAACAAAAAGCCGGGGCTAATTGTTTGGAATAGGTACATAAAACGTTTCTGCTATATTATGCATAGGAGGTAACCATGATAGACACTGTACATGATAAAATAAGAATAGAATAGAATAGAATAGAAACGTGTGGATGAGAGTAAAGCGTAAATTACGCAGACAATTTGCACAAATCAAAAACTGTTTACTCCGTATTTACACTAGTGTGTGGAGAAACAGAAAAACTATTCAATCATTTTTTATTATTAATTTCAAATGTTTATTCATTTTAGAGTTACAACTATGAAAAAAAAGGTTCAATATATTTATGCTGTTAATTGCAGTTCCAACCCTAATCCTGGCACTAACCCAAACATTCACCCTAAACACTAACCATAAATGATATCCTTTGTATTTAAATTTAATAAAATACAGTTTCAAATATTCAGATTTTTCTGCTTTCATTTGTTCCTTACGGTAGTAGTTTAACAGCAGCAGCTAGTCATTTATAGCGTCTATCTTTGTTACCTCATTTGCATAATATAGCAAAAACGTTTTAATGTACCCATTCCCAAAATTAGCAAGCCGGGACTGTTAAGTGCAGTCCCGGGTTAATCCACTTCGGGACGCCCCTCATCCTGGCGCTTGTGAAATATGTGCTTCTATATTTCTATTGACAACCGAACAAACGAAACCCGCCATACACTCACAGATTTAGATTGGAAGACTTTTTCAAAGAACAGTTTAATAAAAGTCAAACCTAATCACGCAACCAGCAACTAAGAAGCGATATGTGCGTGTCTTTTACAACTCACAAGTGAGAAAAAGCTGTGTCAGGAATGATTTCAACTAATTCAATCTCAGCGATAAACATGCTGAGATAAAATTCATAACTTTTCAGACAATAAAAATCGATGCAAAGAAAAGAAAAAGAGATTTCACTCACTCACCCAGACGAACTAAATCTAACAAATACAATCGAAATATAAATGATTTGTATCGCTTTCTGTTTGAAGTTTGCTTGTTGTTTATTATTATGAGACATAATTCCAACTTTATTCTTTTGTCTGTTGATTTCAAATTTTAATTCACTGACTCACGCCAAGTTGGTTAAAATTTATTCTATATTTATTTCCAAGTGAAACATTTTAAAATCAGGACCAATGAAAAGATTTTAAAGTTATGTCCAATGAAATCATTTGAAATTTATGACAAATGAAAACATTTTAAAATTTCTATCCAATGGAAACATGTTAATGTATCTCTCTCTCTATCTCTCTATCTCCCTCCCCCTCTTGCTCTCTCTCTATCTATCTCTCTCTCACACTCTCTCTCTCTCTCTCTCTCTCTCTCTCTCTATATATATATATATATATATATATATATATACGTTTAAAATTAAGGGGGTACATCACTTTCGTCTAAAATCAGTTTTGTCCCAACAGTATCTCCAAAGGTTCTTAATGAATTTCAATGACATTTTGTCGAATGATTGACCATGAGCTAAGGAAGAATTGATGAAATCTGGAGTGGATCCAGGGATTCTTTCGATTTAGAGATACTTTTTTTTTCAATTTTGGGACAGAGCCTGGAATCTTTTCTCTCCCAATCGAAAACATCGTTGGATTCTTCCTTGGCCAATGTCCAAACATTCGACAAAATGTCATTGGAATTCATTGAGAACATTTGGAGATATTGTAGTGACAAAAGTGATTTTAGACCAAAGCGATGTAGACGAAACTAATATTTGCTAAAGTGATGTAGACGAAAGTACCGAGGTGTGTAATGTATATGATTAAAGTATTATCCTTGCTTGGTAGATGAGTCGGTTATGAAGGGCGATTTCGAATATTGTTTTTATTTAAAAGCAGGTAAGCTTCCGCACATAGGATGTTGGCGCAACACAATCATTTAGCGTCCTGCTGGACTAACCTGTGCTTAGTAAATATCAAGATTATGTTGTCTATGTCTTTTATGCATGGACATTTCAAACTCCAAATGTTTTTCTTTCTTTGGAATTTCATATCAGTTCAATATCTTATTAAGAGCTCCAAAGCTAAGGTTGTGAGGTTTCAACGCGCTTCTGTTAACAGTGAATCAAAAGGGTCATTTGGGGGCTCTTCAACTACAAATTTGCGTGCGAAATTGTGACCCGCAAAAAGAAAGATGACGATTTAGACCAAAGTGGTGATGATGATGCAGTAAATAATATACAAAAGCAATAGTCTTGGAGTATCTTGCATCATTTTAGACATAACTCAAAATATGTTTTCGTGGTTACTATACTAATTATACAAATTGCCTATTGGTTGGTTTAGTTGCGTATATCACACCGGCTTTAGTGGTTGGTGTTTGGGAAAAAATAAAGCAAACGATTTTGAATACTGATTTTCCCCCCCTTTGGATTGGCGCAACACAATCTTTCCACTCCTATTTCCCTTCATATGGTCTCGTGCTGTACTAAAGTAAGCTTTATAAATATCGCCAAGATTTGGAATGCTTATTCGTAAAGACCCTCCCCATTTTGAAGAATGGTGCAACACAATCTCTCTACCCTTATTTATGCCGATATGGCTATGTACTGGATTAAGCTGAAGAAGACTATAGCTCAAGTCTTGTGCACTAATCTTTTATCTCTGGATTTAGGAACAATTTTCGCAAGGAGGCATTAACCTTTGCCTCGTTGGTCTGTCTGGAATTCTCGCGCCCTCAATGACCTTGAGATGGAAATAAGAACGGAAATAAAGTAAGGAATATGATCTGATGATGGACAGTAGAAAACACAGAAAAGAAATACGGTTTCGTCACCAGCCTCACTAACCTGGCAATGCCATTTGTAAGTTGATGTCATAAAACTAATGGAAAGTTTCCGTGTTATCGGTAGACATTGAATTCACCTTCCTTCATTAATTTGATCCTACACTTCAGACACTTTTCATTTGTTTTTCTCTTTTCTTGTAAACGACATTTAATTTCGTTTTCTATCAATTTCTTCTCTTTTGTTGAATTCTTTTCACGTTTGCCAACGATGTTTGAAGATGTATATGTATTTACTCGTGTCTGTCTGTCCAGATAATATCTCGAAAAGTTTTCAATGAACTTCAATAACATTTTCTGGATGTTTAATGAAAGGTAATAAAGAATTGGATACATTTTGGGACGTAAGCAGGATTTCTTTTTTTCAAATTTCAGACATTTATTTTCATAAATGTATGTATTCACTCATGTCTGTCCACGCAATATCACCAATAGCTATGGAGATATTTCAATGACCTTCTGTATGAGGGTGGACTGTGGACAAAGGAAGGATTGATTACATCTTGGAGTGGATCTAGGATATTCTTTTCGATTGAGAGATATTTTTCATATATTAAGACAATAAACCAAAAATTGAAAAATCAAAATTTACACAGTTACTTCCCTACATCGTAGCTATATATGAATTGATTTCCATCTGTTGTTAATGCATGGCGTTGGAAGATGTATGCACTCTCTGAGTGCTTCCTAGTTTGCATTGTCTTACTTTGGTGTGTAAATCCTTTCCTGTACATTCAGTGTCGCTTCCTCTTTTTTTTAAAACTGTGACGACAGTTCTCTGAATGGCAAAACTTTTTTTCGTTCAGAGCCAATTTGAATCGGTTCATAGCGTTCATTAATAAAGATAGGATAGAGAGACTGGGTGAAGAAAGAAGAATATTTTTTATTTTTTACGTCACACTATGTCATATAATTCTTTTTTTAATCAATTCTCGAGAAAGAAAAAATAGAAAGTATAAGAAAGAAAGAAAGAAAGAAAGAAAGAAAGAAAGAAAGAAAGAAAGCAGACTATACAATATTTATAACAAATGTATACACTTCATATTTATAACTTTTTCATTTCCCAATAAATTATATTGCATTTTGGACGATAGTTTTGTTTCATTTTTGATGCAATGATTATTCATTTTTGTTTCGGACGTTTTAACAGGGATTAACTTGAAAAGTCAATTGGAAACAAATAGTTTTATTACAGAAACAAATGTTGCCAAATGTTGCCAAATGTTGCCAAATGCTGCCGAATCTTGCCAAATGTTGCCAGATGTTGCCAAATGCTACCAAAAACTGTATTTACAACGTCACAGGTTTTGAACGGAGGCTCTTCTTTTTCTTGTTTCATTTATTTATTCCTTATTCGTTTACTCTTTCCGCTTTTTCTTTTATCAGTTTGTATTTTTCGGTTATGGTACCATTTTTCCTGAACCAGCTTCCTTCCCTTTCTTTCTTTCCCTTCTTTCCATCCTCCCCTCCTTCCTTCCTTTATTCATTCATTCTTTCTTTCTCTTTTCCATTCTTCCGCCTTTTTTCTTTGATACTTTTTACTCCTAACAATCTTCAACAATTGGGATTTCCTCGATCACCAATTCTTTCTTTCTTTCTTTCTTTCTTTCTTTCTTTCTTATTTTCGTCCTGCTGTCCTTTTATTCTTTCTTTCTTTCCTGCTTCATTTTTCTTTGTTTACCTTGTTTCCTTTTTTCTTTCGTTTTTCTCTCCAGCATTTCGACCGTTTCTCTCCTTTTTCCTTTCTTCCCTTTTCCTCCCTTTCTTTTTTCTTTCTTTTTTTGTCTTTTCTGTCTTCTTTCCTCCTTGATTCTTTCTTTTTGTCTGTCATCGTCCTCAACCTTTTCTTTTCCACCCCACTTGAAGTTTTCTATAATTCCTCCTCCTTGTCTTGGTCTTTCCAACGTTTGGACAGAATCATCATCCTCCCCCACTCCAACGCTGCCCACCACCCAAACCAGAAAGGCAAACATTCCCAAATCGAAGGTCAAAGAGCCAACTAAATAACCGAATATTAGTATTTATTTAACTAATTAGATTAAGACAGAATTCTTTAACTCTTGTATGAAATTTGAGATAACCTTTTCGACTGTCGTGTCTTTAAATTATTGCATATAACCCAATATCAGTTGAAAGGAAAATAAAGTTGATTTACGTTTTAACCCCTGAGCCTCACCAGCCCATCAGTATAGATTAGGAAGCACCCTGCAAGTGTTCTGTAATGTGTAACAAGATAAGTACACCCTGTGATCTATTTACGTCTTGACCACAGAGTAATGACCATTGAAAGAAAAAGAGAAAACTTTTAAAATTTGCTCTGTTATTCATAGTATCCAGAAAAGAATTTAATAATATGTAGCCAAGATAGATTCACCTTCATGATGACAAAGTTTACTCTTTGCTGAGTGATCTGAAAAATGATCTGAAAAATGATCTGAAAAATGATCTGAAAAATGATCTTGAGCTAAAGATACGTCTTGGTTTTTCATCTGAGTTTTTATTATATAAAGACGCAAAAGGATAAACCAAATTAAGTAAATGGATTTCACGATGTATATGAGCGTTATAAACATTATAAACGATAGTCAGGGTTCTGAGTCGAGTCAATTAATATTGGAATGGTAGTGTCAAACATCGATTACGTGGTCCTGCAAATTCGTTGATCCGGAAAGTCTTCGGAATTACACATAAGCAAATGAGTCAAGCACTTTCCATCATATAAAAGATCATAACACCATAGAGAACATATGGATGCATATTAAGGCCAACCAAATTGGGAGAAGATTTGGGAACACTGACCACCTGTGGGAAGCAGTCAGTGATGAATGGAACAACATTGAAGCAGCATCACTATAAACAACTATCGGATAGCTTGCACAAACGGTTCAGTTTTTTTAAGAAAAACAAGGGAAAAGCTATCCCATACTAAAACACTCTGCGTACAAACACTGCCTGCACTATTCCAGAACATTGTCGAATATTTCACCTACAATTGTTAGAATAAAAGAGTAATTGCTAAGAATTTGATAAAAAAACCTCGGCTCATTCTTTTTGCCCAAGAGTGTACATAATCATCATAATCATCTTAATAAGCCTTTAAAGCCATGGGGAGTGATGGGCCTTACCCTGCCATAGTGTGCCATAACAGGTTGACAGGGGTGCAGTGATTTTAGTCTGGCAGCTCAGTTTTGATCTCCTCGACAACTTATAACGTACTCAGTACAGTCCTAGACTTCTTCAATGCACGTAAGATTTTTAAGTGCATCTATTAAAAATACTATTTTATAAGAGCTTTGAAAATGACGTCCGTTTTCTTTTATTATCAGATGCAATCGACTACATATAAATAATAGATAAATAAACAAATATTCACATTTTGATTAAACCGGTAAAATGAGATCCGTTTCCTTTCATTGTCAGACTCAGAATTGCCGGACAATCGGAGCAGATTGAACTATTTTCCTTTGGATTTTAATCTTGCTGGGACTGATTTCGATACCTCCGTGTGAAAATTGGCATCGACTTTTGAATGAAATTCATTTTTCAAGTAATTTAGAATTGACGATCACTGTTCAAACAACAAATACGAGGAAATTAGTCTGAACAAACCAAATATAATGATTAAAACAACCCGTCTAGCAAAATTCAGACAAGAGCAGTAAACTAAATCGGAAATTTTCTATTTCAATTATTGATCGATGTTTCTCCGAGTTGCCCTCTCCCTTTTTTTATGGAGACACTAATTCACTATTAATAAAGCGCAATTATTTCTTCTATTTCACTAATCGATGCGAGAGTTGTCTAACTTTCTTCCCTATCTGTCGACATTTGTTCAAGCAATTTTAGATTTTATCGCTCGTTTAGGTAAGGTAATAACGCTGGAACATTAACCGACGGTTACGAAGTCCCGGTTTCATTTGCATGCGTCAGTAAGTTTCATGTCTGGTAGAAACCAGGACCTTATTCTGACAGGCAGGATACAAGTCCACCGAAGGGATACCTAATCACACCTAGAGTGGACTCAATTAGCTGCTGAGTGGGCAGGGAAATCTATGCTAATGAAGAGTTTTCCACACTCTTTGCTCATACCGGGAATCGAACCCGGTACATCCGAGTGGTTAGGTTGAATCTTAATTTCTGTCGCAAGAAGAAACCAGAAAACACACAGTGAGAATATACCTCTGCCAACTCCATTGTCACTATAAACTGAATGAAAATCAGTTCACAAATAGTTACGATGCAGGAGAGGTAACTGTAAAATATTCCTGGATCCACCCTAAAGTTTTAATGATTCTTCCATAGCCCAATGCCTACCCTTCGGCAAAATGTTGAAACTTCCTGTCATTGAAATTAATTTGGAACTTTTGGAGATATTGTTTGGTTTGGATATATATATATATATATAGCTAAGATGCAAGAGAGAAAATAATTCCTGGGTCCGCTCTGAAATTTAATCACTTTTCCCGTAGCACATTTCTCAGAATTCTACACAATTTCATTGACATTCATTGATAACTTTATGGTGTCGACAAATAGACGGTCAGAATAGACAATGGAACGACACTGAAGTGACCCCTCAAGGGCGTAAGCCTGCGCGAAGCGTATGGAGATCCTGGGATGTCCAGTGGGCAGAATCGCCCTCGAGGCCTATCTGATAGCCAAAGGAAAGCAGAGCGTGATACGTTTGGCATCAGCTTGGCTGCAGGAACTGTCGGAAGGACGTCAAAGTTGGCACCCAATTGCCTTAAGGCACCCCTCTCTGGTTTTAAAACGGTTGTCCTTTTCCTAGACTGGATGCTTACGCAAAGCTGGAGAGCCCAGTCTGCCTTGCTATGTTGCCCATAGCTGGGGAGGGGAGGATGGAATCATGCCTTTCCAATGGAATTAGTGCTAAATGAACGTAAAACTCCTCGACCCGAGTCTGAACCCGGCTCGCCGATTCCATGGTTCGCGTTCTTAACCACTACACCACTCACACCACCCTAATAACATCTCAGAAGCTTAATATTCGTTAAAGTAAGAAGGATCCATGGTGTGCTTGGTGAAGATAATGAAATAAATGATTTCGAAAATCCAGTTTAAAGCTCAAATAATTGTCAATGAGATTCCCTTTTCTTAACTCCTGTGCCGGGTTTTTCTCGTAAAATATTGATGAAAGTAGAATGTCTTCATTGCACAAAACTAATATGTACAACAGAATATCTAATAAATGCAATGTATACATAAATGTGTTAAAATATTTTCATAATTTAAGCGAGTTTGAAACATCTTAAAACTTGGATCTACACATAAGGCCACCTTACATTCAACACATTCGTATCTACTCGCTTGCTATTCTGCATTTAAACGTATTTTACACAGGTTTTACCGTCTGGCGGAAGAATAACACACCATCGTAAGACGAGTTATCTTGTCCATGGCACTCGACTGACAAGCTGCTAAGACGAGTAGACATATAAACAAATATAGATAGATATATATATAGATAGATAGATAGTTATAAAAAGACTGTGACAGACTGGAAGACACACACACACACACACACACACACACATATATATATATATATATATAGTCATGGTAAGAAATCCGATATATGTTGTTGAAAATATTTAATTTGAGTGCTCGACATATGAAGAAGTTAGTTTATAACTAACACTATCCTATGGAGCTAATATTCCATATTGAAACCAAAATGTTCGGAGCTGACAACGTTAGTTTCACAAGCTGCTGAAGCAGTGAAACGAACGTTGTCAGCTCCGAACATTTTGGTTTCAATATGGAGTGTATATGTATATATATCATCATCATCAGCAGCAGCAGTTATAAGTCCACTGCTGGACAAAGGTCTTTCCCATCTTTTTCCATGACGACCTATCTTGTGCTAACCTCTGTCACGTCTTATCGGCAAACCTTTCTATCTCGTCCCCCCATCTTGTGTCTGGTCTTTTCTTACTGCGTTTACTGTCCCATGGGGGTCAATCTGCTAGTCTTTTCCCCCATCTATTGTCATTTATTTTTGCTAGGTGACCAGCCCATCTCCATTTTTGCTGCTTAACTATTTGTATAATATATTTCACTCTAGTCTTCTCTCTGATCCATGTTGATCTTTTTCTATCTCTTAGAGTTATCCCTAGCATTGTTCTTTCCATGGATCTCTGTGCTATTCTAAGTTAGTTCTCAGCTTGTTTGTTAATTTCCATTTTCGCATCTGTACGTCATGGCTGGTATTATGCAACCGTTGTATACTTTACGCTTTAGGCACATTGGCAAGGTGCTCTTCAGAATATTTCTATTCATACCAGATGCTTTCCAACCTATCGTTATGCGTCGTTTCATTTCGCAGTCATGGTCTTTCTCTAGCTTTATTACCTGTCCTAGGTAGATGTATTCATCAACCTTTTTAGAGCCTCTCCTTCTATATTTTTGGGGTATCGTTGAACATTATCTTTGTCTTTGTTCTGTTCATCTTTAAGCCTACTTGCTTACTTTCCCTATTTAGATCGGTTAACATGTTTTGTAATTCTTCGGATGCTACCGATGTCATGGAGATGTCATCGGCGAATCTTAAGTGGCTCAAGTATTGTCCATGTATGTCAATTCCCATTACCTCCCAGTCAGTCTTTCGAAAGATGCTTTCGAGGCTCGCGGTAAATAGCTTAGGTGATATCGTATCCCCTTGTCTTACTCCCTTTGCTATCTTTATCTTGTTTGTATCTTTATCTAGTCTAATTATTGCGGTGCCATTTTCGTATATGTTTTGGATAATTTGTATGTGATTCTCGTTAACGCCTTGTTCTCGCATTGAGTTGAAGACTGCCGTGTATTCTACCGAGTCAAATGCTTTCTCATAATCTACAAAGGCCAAACATAGTGTTTTTTTGTATTCTAAGAAACGTCTCGATTAGTTGAGTTATTGCATGTAGGTGATCTATTGTCGAGTAGCCGCTTCTGAAGCCTGCCTGCTCGCATGGTTGATTTTTATCTAGAGTGCCTGTTTGTGAGGACTTTTGTGAATAGTTTATATGTTAGGTAATAGTGTAATATGGCGGTAGTTGCCAAGTTCGTGCTTATCTCCTTTCTTGTGGAATAGGATTACTATTCCTAAATAAATGTTCTTAGGAACTTTTCTTTCTCTTATGCATTGTGTGAATAGCTGTGCTAGTCCTTTGTGCAAGATTTCTCCTGCATCTTCTAGAAGGTCTGTCGTTATGCCATCCTCGCCGGGGGCTTTACCGTGTTTCATATTTCTTAGTGCAAATAATACTTCTTCTACTGTTATGTCTGGGATGTCGCTAGTATCTATAGGTTTGTTAGTTTGTGGTATTTCTATTTTTGAACCGTACACATTTTCATAGTATTCTTTAGTTACTTTTGTTAATTTGTGTCTATTTTTGATACTTTTGTCATTTCTATCCTTTAGTGCAAGTATCTTGCCGGTATGGTCTGCGGATCGGGCGTGTTTTAAACTCTTCCACTTCCTGATAGCCTATACTATTCTCTTCGTGTTTTCCTTTCTTTTTTCTCTTCTCGTTAGTTTATTTATTAGTTTGTTAAGTTCTGTTTTTTGTTTTCGTCTTCTTTAGTTTTTATCTTCATATTTCTTCTCTGTTTGATTTAGTATTTCCCTGTGTTATTGTTTGTATTGCCTACCATCTCTGCTGCTTCCTTAATTATATTTGCAAGACTATTACTCTTTTCCTCTGTCACTGTCGGTATTCCACAAGGCCTGAGATCTGCTCTCTATCGCTACTCTGAAGTTGCTAATGTTCTCTA
>VCCN01004626.1:7530247-7540279 GCA_006491835.1 Architeuthis dux | reverse complement strand
ATGCTAAAAGAAGTTTATTTGTAAGAATGCACGTCATGTCGAAGATGATAAACGTTGTGGACGCCCATGCACGGCAAGAACACCCTTTTCATCGATCAATGATCAATTCGAACAATTGCTGGTTCTTGACAGATGTGCAATGAATTGGAATTCTTTTACTTTTTATATTTAATAATTAACCTTTATAATTTTAGTCAGAGTTATACAGTGAACATTTCAGATAAATATTCAGCTAATAATTGTTCCAATCTACGTAGTCCGCCCTCTTATATATATACACAGGTGTTCATATTTGAAATCTAATTGTCTTCTTAAAATAGTCTTTTGTACAAATTACGGCCGTATAAACTTTTAAAGAATTCACATTACTTGTTTTACCTCTGCCAACGAAGTTGGAAAGGTATATGTATTCATTCGTGTCCGTCTGTCCGTCTTTCCGTCTATCTGTCCACTCGATATCCCTATCATTTCTCAATCTGTTCACAATTATCTTCCCTACGTCATAGTTATATGTCCACAACACATAATATTACCAAAAGTTCATATCTGTCCACACGAAAAGCTCTGAAGGAATTTCAATGATACTTTGTGGAAGGGTGTGCAATGGGCCATGGAAGAAGCGATTGGATTTGGGGGCGGATCAATGACAATGGCGTTAGCAGAGGTATGCGCTCTCTGAGTGCTTTATAGTTATAAAAATGAATCTGGAATTTATATTGTTTTCCAATCCCTTTCCAGGATTCTTTATCGCTGCACAAATCTCAAAGAAACAGGTCTGGTTAGTCACTCGATAGAAACCGTCACGTGACCAACGTCTTTTGGCAGCATGCCGTGTTGGGGTTGATCAATTAATACATTGGAAAAATGGGTGATCAATGGATAAGTAACTTCTCTCGCTTTTTGTTGGAACACTTAAAATTCAAAATTTTAACAACAAAACAAGCACGGGCACAGCCGGACACAAACTAGGGACCAATTTAACATACACTTACATTGTAAATTGACCCCCCACTAAAAACATATGGGGGGGTCATAAACACAAAATAACCGTTTTTTCTAGACATACTTGAAAAATCCAGCCCTCTAGCTTCGTTCGTGTGGCCTTTACGCCCGATACATACATACATAGCCAGCCAGGTAGACCAACTTTAAAACTGAAAAGAAACCAATGTTGACAGTTTTGGTTGGACAGTTTTAGTTGACGGTTTCTAATAGAATCGCTAACAGTCTAACAATTATTTGTTGTATTGAATTGAACTTAAGAATAGCAAAGCGATACGATTTAAGCAGAGTATCGGTTTGCTATTCTTAAGTTCAATTCAATACAACAAATAATTGTTTACGTTGGTAAAATTGGTCGATCAGATTAAATTAGATTAAGAAGATTTCCCAAACGAGGGTGTATGATGTTGAAAGACCTGAAACACCAGATGACTCCAGGAACATTACTGATGATGTGTCCTTGCGCATACTAGGATATATCGTTGAATCATACGCTGACAAGATCGATCGATTAGATTAGATTAGATCAAAAAGAAATATTATAACAAACGTAGATCCGGTAAGAAGCATTGCTAGCAATGTATCGATAACTGATAGACATGTGCAACCTGGGCCGGATTTAGACCTTGGGGGTTTGGGGCACTTCAGGTTCGGTGGGCTCCTCATACAGAGAAATTAAAATACACTGCAAATCACATCAACGTCCATTTATTGCATGCGGTTAGAACTGACAAATTAAACATACATAGCAAGATTAAACGAGTTATATATCTGAGGTAAATACATGAATACATGTAAATACATGCCAGCAAAACGCCAAGTAGATTTTTTAGTATTTCCATACTCCAATGACTGTAGATCCGAATTACAAAGTATATTAATTTATTTAAAACAATTTAAGGGGTTATAATGAAAGTAGTAAATTATTAATTTATTTCTTATCGAAGAAAGTCTTTTCTTAATTATTATATTTGTGTATAGAGGGGGCCCGAGGCAATTTGCCCGGCCCTGTGTGCAATGCATGTATATAAGGGAGATGGGCGTCATTGAAAAAAACAATTTTAATAAGTTATGTTTGTTAGGCGCAGCGGACAATCTGATGATAGGAAACCATAATGCAGGTTTCTCTGCTATCCGAAAGTAGACCGTTCCTATAAAGCCCTTTGAAAGCCGAAATAGCAAAGATAGCAAAGAAGCAATTATCATTAATTTATATGGGGAAAAAAATGTTAAGCGTTCCCAGACCCCTAAAATGATAAGACTGGGTCGTTGGACGTTGGAGTGGGGAACGTACAGGAGACAGGGATATATATATATAGAGAGAGAGAGAAAGAGAGAGAGAGAGGGGGTGCGCGCGCGCTGTCTCTATGACGGCTCACTGCAAAACAAAAGCTGAACGCTATTTTTAATTTTCCATCTTTTTCGTAAATGTGTAAAAGAGGCGTAAAGCGAACTTTTAATAAGCGGGGTGATACCCGTACATATATAAAGAGGTAGATGAAAGTCTTTAAAATAAGACAATTGTCATATATAGTTATATTTGTTAGGCAAATGACAGAAAAACATAACATTCGCTAATGTCGACAGTTTCATTAAAAAGATGCATCATAAAAAGCTGTCAATAATATTATAAAAGCCACAAAACAATATAAGATTGGGTTAGATAAAAGCCATTGGCAAATTGTTCGATATAACAGATGAAATCTTTCGAGAACCTTCCTTCTTTTAGGCGCTTAAATATAATTCATCAAAGCTAACAAGAATGTATTTCGCCACTACTCTTGTGTTCTGGGACTATTGAGTAAAACTTATGAATCATTTATCCATGGGGTTGACCGTGGATAACTGAAACCGTGGATAACTGAAACCCCAGACAAGGTGAAACTACTGTTGTAATGCTTTGCAAAACTAGCTCACTATCCATTACTTCAGAACGAGGCTTCCTAGATAATCCTTAATATGCCGTCTGCTCATGCGAAAACTAAAGGGTTCTTTATCTTCAGTGAACGATCAGAATGGCGTATAAGACGCAGTAGATTCTTTCCATTCTGGTTGGGATTTAATTGGAATAATTAGAATCTGTCACCATAGCATTCTTCGGTTTTCAAGAGAGTCTGGCTGACTATGTATCACGCGTACAGGCCACACTAATGGAGTAAGAGGGCTGAAAATCTGAATATGTACTCCTCATTATGTCTAGAAAAACGTGTTTTTGCTTTTTTTAAATTCCCCCTAAATAGGTTTTAAGTTTAGGGGTTCAATTTACAATGTAAGTTTATGCTAAATTGGTCCCTTAGTTAGTGTCCGGCCGGGATTCTTTTATAAATTCTGACTTTTTTAGTGATCACCGGCCAACAATATGTGAGAGAAGTAACTGATTCATTGATCACCCCTTTTTCAATTTTTTTTTAATTGATCACCTCCAACAAAGCATGTTGCCAAAAGACGTTGTTCACGTGACGATTTCTATTGAGTGACTAACCAAACCTGACTCTTCTCTTCACCGTTTCCCTTGCTACAAAGATACATGAGCCTTGAAACGGGTAATCATTCTTTTCCATATGCACAGATTCGGATCCCTAAAAAAGAATATTTTTCTCGTTGCGTCATATTTATCCTTGAAACACGTTCCTTAATCAAATGATAAAGAAAGAATGTCCGCCTATGCTTGCATGCTAGATACTTCAGGGATCTTCAAGAAAGAAATGAGAATGGGAAAAAGAAATCCTAGCCGCTGCCTCTATTACTTTAATTGGTTACCTCAGTCGACGAAGTTGTGAACAGGTATATGTTTTTGGGCGCGTCTGTTTGTTGGTTTGTTTGTTGGTTGTTTTTCTTGTTGATTCGCATTTTTTCCTGCCCCGAAGACATCTCCAAAAGTTATCAAGAAATTTCATTCAGATTTTCAGGAAGGGTGGACAATAGGCAAAGGAAGAACTGATTACATTTTGGGGTTGATTCATGAACACTTAACCCCCTACGTCGTAGTTATGTGTCCAGGGCTTTTCATTACATTGATTTCCTTTTCAGCTTCTTCATATATGAATCAAAGAATATATGCAACAGTCAAAATTTAAACGGTTAACTATACCGCCTCTGATCTATACACTAAGTGATTTCAATGATGTTTAAGGTTACTGACCGCGGCGTTGGCAGAGGAATGCACTCTATATGCGAAACCAGCAGTACCGCTTGTAATGAACCATTAAAATTTATTCACACACATACACACACACACACACACACACACATGTATATATATATATATAATACTTGTCATAAGTATTTGAACAAACAGACATTTTGCTGCTAATCTCTTGGATTTGAGAGTTAAAAACAGGAACATTGCAATCAACATAGCAAGGCATGCAGTTAGTCATGTTTTGTGGTTCTGAATGCTAAATTTCTGGAAATTATTTTTAATAAAATCAAATTGTTAAATGAAATATTTTGTTTCTATCCTTCTAAAGTCTTGTTCAGAATCGACCAAAGAGACTGAAAAAGCGAACTTACATTGCTATATGGAAGTGTTAATTTGGATCTCCCCGGCTCAATATTCATGATGCCCACTGCAATATTAGGCAATACAAATGTTGTGCTTGTTAAACTACTTATGAGCAGTACCTTTTATATAAACGAAGATTTATTTACATAAAAAGTACTGCGCTGTTTTTTATTGCCTAAGATTTATTCATCTATCTTATTCTCTATATATCTATGTATCTCTCTTTCTATATCAATCCGATTATACATATATCTATTTGCATTTTTTGTTATCGATTACTCAATGTATCTTTGTCTCGTCATAATTATTTATTCATCAATATCCCAATCGATCTCAGTAAATTCATACGTATCTATATAAAGTTCTTCATATCTATCTCGCTCTGTTGAAACAGTTTTTGAATAGAAAATCAGTATTTAAATAAAAGAATAAAAACGGTATTTGAATAGAAGAAAAATAGTATTTGAACTCAAGGAGAAAACAGTATTTGAATAGAGGAAAAAAAGAAGTTGAAGAAAAACGAATGGGGGGAGGGGAAGGATGGAATGAGAAGCGATAAAAAAGGTGAGAAAAAGAAAAGATTTAAACACGGCAAAAAAGTAGAAGAAGAATAAAACAGCATTCGAATAGAAGAGGAAGAACAAGAAAAAGAACAATCTCTGTTCAAAACATGCGACGTTGTTTACACAATTTTTGATAGCATTTGGCAACATTTGTTTCTGTAATAAAACTATTTGTTTCCAATTGATTAAAAAAGAATAATAATAAAGCTGTTAAGAGATTTAAAAAAAGACTCTGAAAATGGACACTGATTGGTTTTCTCGAGCCTTGCTACATTTTCGTTTGTATCCAAGAAGTGTGTATTTATTTTTGTGTTCCCCATAACCTTACAATATGAGATGTTAAAAAAATGTTTTAGCTTAAATTAAGAATGCTTTTTCTCATGTCACATTAATAACTTCGAGAATTGATTTAAAAAAAACAATTATAGGATGTAGTGTGACGTAAAATGAAAAGAATATTCCTCTTTCTTCGCCCCCGCCTAACCTTCCTTTCTTATGAACGCTACGAACCTATTCAAGTTTGTTCTTAACGAAAAACATTTTGGCATTCATAGAACCGTGGAATTTCGTCGCAGTTAAAAAGAAGAAAAGTGAGACGTAATATTTGAACGTCAAGAATGGTGAACGATCTTATAATAGAATTCTTTAAAATGAATCAAAGAGTGAATCTTAGATGTCAACCAAAAACATCAACTGCAGAAACCAATAAAAGCAACTTAAGTGTCGAATTGTATTTTAACGGCATTCAAATGAGCAGCAGAGAGTAAAACAAAATGTTCTAATACGATTTGAGTCATGGACGTGGATCTTTAAGAATATTCTTTCTGTTAGAGAGGATTCAATTTCATGGATTCTGGTAAAGGTTTTTGCTTACCAGTCCAATTTTATTCATTTATATTGAGTTGATCTGAATAGATAGATAGATAGATAGATAGATAGATCTGAACACAATGAGATAGATAGATGGGTGGATAGATAGATAGACAGGTCTGGTTAGTTACTCAATAGAACCCGTCACGTGACCAACGTCTTCCAAAGCATGCCGTGTGATCAATTAAATGAATTACTGCCTTTTGTTGGGCGGGGATCACTAAAAAAGTCTGAATTCTGCCGGACACTTAAGGGGATCAATTTAACATAAACTTACATTGCAAATTGACCCCAATTAAAAACCTATTTTGGAGGGAATTTTCAAAAAGCAAAAAAATGCTTTTTATAATTCATAATAAGGAAAAAATGTTTAAATTCTCAGCCCTCTAGCTCCATTGGTGCGGACTGCACGTGCGACACATACGTAGTTAGCCAGCCAGACAACCAACAAAACCAACTTAAAAACTGAAGAAACTTTTTAGTTGACGGTTTCTGATAGATGGATAGATGGCTAGATAGATAGATAGATAGATAGATAGATAAGGATATGTTTCTTCTGTCAGAGTGAATTCAATTTTATAGATTACGGTGGGATTTTTTCCCTTACCTGTTGCTTTCTATTCCCTTATATTCACTTGATCTTTTAAATCATTTTTTTTTATATATTAAACTTGTAATCCTTGTTTAAGTCTGTAATCTCATCCCTTGCTGCACTGATATTAGGGATCATGCAGCTTCTTATCTAATAAGCAGCGGCTAGGATTTCTTCCTTCCATTCTTATTTTTTCTTTCTTGGAGCGTACTAAAGTATCGCGCATGCGCGTAAGAGTACATTTCTTTTCTTTATCAGTTGATTGAAAATGTGGTTCAAGGATAAATATGACGCAACGAGGAAAAAATTCTTTTTTTAGGGCTCTGAATCTGTGCATATGGAAAAGAATGATTACCTGCTTCAAGGCTCATCTGTTTTTGAAAAGAGAAAGAAATTATTCCAATTAAATCCCAACCAGAATAGAGAGAATTTGCATCGTCTTATACGCTATTCCGATCGTTCAGCAAAGATTGGGAACTTTTTTCTTTGCGCTTGAGCAGACGGAATATCAAGGATTATCTACTTTATCTAGGGCGCCTTGTTATGATAGTGAGCTAGTTTTGCAGATCTTTAATACTGTAGTGAGTTGAATCCTCACACTGTGTCCCATTCTTGTGGTCTCGTGCAGTACTAAGTTAAGCTTAGTTAATATACGAGGTCTGTGTGGAAAGTATCCAGCCATTTTAAATATCTCGAGAACTTGACAACTAATTAGAAGGAACCTTGCTGCGCTTGCATGAACAGATGCTCTCCAGTGGAGTTGCTCAGTCGGCAGTGAGGAGCCACTGAGTGAGCTTGTGTACTGTGTGACCGCTGCATTCATAATGAACAAGTCAATCTTTCGAACAGAAAAAAAGATCACAAGCCGCTTTATTCGGCTAAAGTTTATTGCAAGACTGAAGATCAATGTACCCTCTAATTTGTTCATGGCCTGCGCGGGACCAAAATGCTTGTGCGCAACTGGTGGAGTGGAGTGGAGTGTGCAGAAAATAAAAATACGTTTGAGACGAACATTGTTTTTTTTTAATCTAAAGTTTATGAAAAAAATGATCAGCTACTTAAAACAACTAGAAAGCACCCAGAGAACGCATACCTCTGCCAACGCCATTGTCAGAGGCAGTAATTGAATCCGCCCCTAAATTCAATCACTTCTTCCATGGCTCATTGCCCAACCTCCCACAAAGTTTCATTGAAATTCATTGAGTACTTTCGGATATCGTGTGGATAGACAGACTAAAAGACAGACGGGGAGACAGAAAGTCAGACGGACGCAACCGAATAGCAGAGGTAAAAAGTCTATCATAAAAGAAATGATTTATTCGGTGTATTGATTTTTCTTTATTATTCATTGATTATCAAAGACGAATTCTTCGTAGACTGCCTGATGACAGAATGTATGCACCAATTAATACACATTATAATCCTTGCATAAACCTGCAATCAAATAATGTTACTAAAAGCATGAATGATATAACGATTGCTTGTTCGGCCGCGTAGTTTTATTATTGAACCTTTCTTCTTTATTCGAAACGTTCAAAATTCGTGCGTGGCATTAGAATTTCACTGCGCGTCATATATTCTTTTCTTGTACGCGGCTGCGCAGCTTAGAGAGAACACTGCTGCAGACGCATATAGAACATCGTACGCCAATCAACTAAAATGTTGGTGGACCATAAATTTACTGAGAATGCCGCTGAAACATGAATCTACCAAATACAAATTCCGCGAAAACACGAATCCGCTGGATGGAAATCCCGCGAATACGGAGACCTGATTGACTCTTCCAAATTAAAGTTTTGACATCTCCGAAAAGTCCTTCAATCAACCACTGGAATACAAGCAAACCTTTCGAGTTTCATTGATTACTTTGCCTAAACGATAATTGATCATTAAGCAAAGGATCAAGCGGAAATTGTTCTAAAAGTAGACAGGGCGCGGGGCACGACGATTCATTGAACGGTGTTTCATCGAAAATGCAAAATGCACACACACACACACACACACACACATACACGCGACAAACACACACACACACACATGCACACATATGTATATGCGATATGTGTGTATTTGCGTGTATGCATATGTGTATGTGGCATGTGTGCATAAGTGTATGTGAGTGCGATGTGGCCTGTATGTCCACGTTTGGATGTGAGTATTTGGCATGTGTGTATGTAGTATACGTGTATGTGTGTGCGCGTGTCGCATGCTTGTATGTGGTATCTGTATGCATGTGTGTATGTGCGTATATGTGTTTGTGGTTTATATGTGTATGTGTGCATTTTACATTATACGTTGTTCAATAGAATGTCGTGGTACCGAAATGAAGAGGGGATGCAATAGCGAACCAAGCGGTGAAACTGAACTCTGAAATAATGACATCATTATACGAACAATACTGGTAGGCGTTTTTAAGATCACTAAAAGGAGGCAACTCTTTCCCTTTCTCTTTTCATCTGCCCTTCAAATGCCATTAGGGTCACGCATGCGCAGTACACACATCTTCCAGTGGCAATGAGGAACACCATAAATACAGGGTGTCTCAAAAGTGACTCTACATTTTCTTTTTAGATTTCTGTCTAATCTCTGTTAAATTGATAGCAATCGATAGCTCAATGTATGGGGAATTTTTTGACACTTAAAGTTTTGCATTCATCCTAATTACAGTAACATCTCGTTATAATGGCACTCGTTCTAACGACACTAGTTGATGACATCCGCGTTTGTGGAGCTTTCGTTTTTATATTCTCTATTGTTGGAGATTAGTGTGCAGCAACAGCACATAAGGATTTCAGAGCCTTATTTTGAAAACTGCTCGGTTCATTCATATGATTTCATACCGGTAACTCATATATGGGGCATTAGACTGAAATAGGAATAAAAAGTTATTTTTGTTTGTATTTGTTGGTTTCTTATTATTAATATACTTCGTATAAAATCCACGCGTTATAACGGCAAATTCGCTAAAACAGCACTCCGAGAATGCCGTAATAAATGCCTACTGTATCATGGCAATGACAGTAACGTTAGAGGTAAGATGCAAAATCGTATTTTGGCAAGGGTTAGGATTAGCGATTTCTTTTCAAGGGGCTACATTAAGAGCCAGGTTCATGCAACAAGATCAAGAGATATTTATGATCTCGAGGCAAGAATTAGAGATTGTTGTGCAAACATCCCACTCGAAATTTCTGCTGATGTTGGGAATGCCTGTATCAATCGCTGTCTCGACTGAAGTGCTATGAAGAAATTGGTCCACATGTAGAAGTCTACCACTGAAGTAATTCTTATTTTAACTTGGCAACATTTGAATAACAATATTCTCAAACATTCTAGTTTATGTGCATTGATCTTCAAATGTTTTCATCAGAAATTTTTAAAAATAAGTGCATAGTGACTTTTCAGACAGCCTTTCGAATATACAGAAAGAACATACATACAGACAGACAGATAGATAGATTGATTGATATATATTGCATGAATGTTTCTTAGAATTTGAATGT
>VCCN01004626.1:7496805-7507040 GCA_006491835.1 Architeuthis dux | reverse complement strand
AAAATTTGAACATTTACTCCTTATTATGTCTAGAAATTCTCTCCTAAAACAGTTTTTTAGTGGGGGATTCAATTTGCAATGTAAGTGTATGCTAAACTGGCCCCTTCGTGTTTTTCGAAAATTCAGACTTTGTTTTAGTGATCACTGCCCAACAAAACGTGTGTGAAATCCATTGATCACCCCATTTCAATGTTTTAATTGATCACCCCAACACAGCGTACTGCCAAAAGACGTTGGTCTCTATTAAGTGACTAACCAGACACGTTCCATTAAAGATTAAATAGATTGTGCCAGCAATCATTTTAAAATATATGATACCGTTGTTGAGCCATAACAAGATGGAATGAATTAGTTATGTGTATATCATCTTGTAGCTACTTTCTGGAGCTGGTGAAATATCACTAGGTATCGATATATATCACTACAGGATACATCATTGTGTATGTGTACTGTATCTGTATGTATATGTATATGTGTTTATTCTCATATATATGGCACATTAACCAAATTGTACAGTATACAGTTATTTCAGAGGCGGTCCATGATGCTGTCTTTTATCATTCATTATTTATTTCGGAAATTTAACATTACTACATTTATTACGAAACATATTTGAAAAGGAGCGCTATAGCGAGTCGGCGCTTAAAGGGGCAGCGCTAAGCATGGTGTTACTGTATTGTTATGTAAGTTCTACGAGGAAATATTTCCATCATTTCATATATTATTCGGAGATGGCATCATCTTTGTTGCTTTTATCACGACGTTTCGGGCGATATATTCTTCAACCTTCCTCTGTTGTCTGAAATTCTAAGAAGAAATGTTTTCTTTACTTCATATATTATTCAGATTTTTGTTTTCATCTTGTTTGTTGTTAATACAGCGTTTCAGTATTTTCGTATTGCCAACCCGTTGAATCCCGTAGTATTGGTTTACTGGTACAACGCTCCAGCATCTTATCACCGTAGTCCTGGTAAACATAGTATTCAATGTAGTACTGCTTCGTTTGTATCCGTACGAAGATGGATCAAGACGCATATCAACCCAGCTGTTCAGAAATGAAAAGGAGGTTGGTAAATTTCATAAACACTGGGGGATTGTTATCTATACTGCTCGAATCTGATGACTATGAAATGGTTTACGATGAAGATTATCCCAAGAGTGAGCAACCTTTTACTAGCCATTTGCTGCTCTTCACTGCGTATGTTTCTATTGCACAGGCAGTTCTTATAGTGAAATGTGCCCCAATTGTCCGGGGATGGTGTATCAGCAAGTGGTCAGGTCTCAGGGTTCAACGGGCTAAACTATGGAGTAATTTCATTATTCTATATATTTTTCAGCCTCCCTTCCCATCATTTTGTTTTTATCTTAATGTTTTGACCGATATATTCTCCAGCCTTTTGTATTGTCTACAGCCCCGAGAATAAGTATTCTCCATATTCCATTTATTTTCGTCTATTTTCTTTATGTTTGTTGTTTGCAACATGAAATTTCGGCTAATACATTTTTCACCCTTCCTCATATTGGATTTAGTATGTTCCCTGTTCAATATATTTTCAGACAACTCTCGTCATTTTTGTTGTTAATACGGTAAATAAATGTTTACGTCTAATCAGTTTCATCTGAGGTATTTTTAAAAAGTGACTGAACGCGTTTAAGTGGAAAAGTTAATTGCTTCAAATGGTAGGAGATATATTTCCTGCAAAATTGTCTCTACAAATCTCAAAGCGATCAACTGTCTCGCGGATCACACTTTCAGTAGGCTGGACTCTAGGACCTTTTTTTATGAAATTGTCTCTTAAACATTTCTCTAATTTGATTTCAATTCATGCCTTTTATCTTTCACGTAAAATTATTTCTTTCACATTCATTGTCAAGAACAGGACTGAAAAAGGCAAAGTTTAGAAATTTAAAAATCACCACAAATGTTTCTACATTTCTTGAAGTTATTTTTTAAAATCCTATTATTTCTCAAAATAGAAGGTTATTTTGGGGTCACTCTGGAAATTGCGTTTGTGTTTTTTATTTGTTTTATTGACAACGTGTAATAACTATATAAATCTAAGGCGTCTGGCCGTAAAGAAATACATAGTTAATCATTCATACTGTTGCAGATAAATTATACTGTTGTGAGCTCGATCCTCATTGGGTGCCCAACACTTGTAGCTTCATGCCAGACTAAGATAAGCCTAATACTTAAGTAGAGTGCTTCGTCGTAGAGCGACGATTAGAAAGCTAATCTCAAAGGCCATTACTACCGCAGACTCACTGCGGTAGTAATGGCCTTGTGTTAGAAGAAGCTAAGCTCCCTAAATATCGTAAATCTTAACCAAAGTTGTTGCTGGCACACTCCTCGCTTACGGGAAGAAAATGAAGAAAAAAACACTCAATCGGAAGAAAATTCCTGGATCCGCCCCAGAATTTAACCAATTATTCCTTAGCCTATGGTCAACCATTCTACAAAATGTAATTGGAATTCATTTAGAACTTTTCGAGATATTGACAAACAGACAAACATGAATGAATACATATACCTCTTCCAACTTCTTTGACAGGGGTAAATAATAAACATATAAACTGAGAGAGCGCATGTCTATGCTAACGCCGTATACTAAAAACGTAATGAAAACACAAAAAATGTAAAAACAAGGGGGAGAACGTTAAATATACAAATATAGACTTACGTCCCTTCAAATTTAAATCTACACTTTAATCCTCCAAACTGTTAATTTTTAACCTCTTTTCCTGCAGAATAATAAAAAAATATCTCTCAATCGGAAGCAAATTCTAGGATCCGCCGTAGCACATGGCCCACCGTTCCGCGAAATGTCATCGAAATTTATTGATAACTTTTGGAGATATTGTGTGGACAAACAGAGGGACGTACAGACAGACGGGCAGACGGTAGATAGACAGGTAGATACGAATGAATACATATACCTCTTCCAACTTCGGTGGCAGACGTAAATAATAAGCAAATAGATAAATCAAGAAGAAGAAAAAATGGGGAACATGCGAAAATTAGTTCTTTCCTCAAACCATTTCCTTTTTTCTGCGAGATTTCCTGCATGAAGAAAGAATTCTATAATTCTGACCTTCCTTTTCGTTTCCATTTCATTCTTCTGTCTTTTGATCGGCCCATTTTCCAATCTTCTTTTGCTACAATTAGAGTCTCCGTAGGATTGTTTACTCTGCGTCCCAACATTTGCTTTTAGGCAATAATTTTGACACATCTTACCTTTGATCTCTAAGTTTCTATTCCTTTAATTGCAGGTGTGCTTTTCTGTCTGTGACACTTCCATTCTTTCAGAGGAGAATCGCGAGAAGCAATAAGTACGAAGTTTAGCAATTATTTTATTATATATTTTTATTAGGCGAAGCACCACAAACCTTCGACTACTATTTATTCATTCATTTCTATATAATTGCAGTGCTGTTGTTGATACTACTAGTTCATGGACAGACATGGCAGCGAGATATCGGACTAGAGCAGTGGTTCCCAACCGAGAGGAGGGTTTGGGTAGTCCAATGGGAGAATAAGGCTATTAGGTAAAAATAAAAGTCCACTCTAGAGATAGGGTTTTCTGAAATTCTATCTATCTAAGTCGAAAACACGAAAAATGATTTAAGATGTGCTCTCTCACTAATAGACCCACAAATCGAAGAACTATTAGAAAAAAGAACAACAGAGTTCACATTGATGTGTATATCAGTTACGATAGAAGAATTCTTATTTTTTTTGTAATAGATTGCAATTTCGAATGATGTATTCTAATTATTTTCGCTTGCTTTCTTTGGGTAACAAATACACAGCAGCAGCTATACAATTATAAAATTAAACTAATTCTTAGTATGAAACTCTCTAATTATACGCAAAATAAAGTTATTATTTGAAATTATTCTTTGTTGTAACTTAATAAATGGAGGGGGAATACTAGTAATCTTATTGACAAAAGTGGGGAATGACTCGAAAAGGTTGGGAACCACTGGACTAGAGGGTAAGTTTAAAGGTTTGGTTTGGACTTCTGCTTGCAAACTTGGCTTTTAGCTGGTGAGAGCAACAGGGCGTAAACCTGGTTTCCCTCTAGTTTCCCATTAGTTCGAGTCTCACCGAAATATTGTTCTTTGTTTCCGATAAACGCTGTTCACTCAGGCCAAAGTGATGCTATAAAAAGCAACACAAAAATTAAGATGACAGTAAATAGTAGTCAAAGTACGGAGTTCTTCGTAACATTTGTTTCCTTTTAATACAGTGGTTCTTAACAATTTTGCTCAGCTCAAAAATTTGAATTTCCCCCTTACAATATAAAAACAAATTCTGTGTTGAAAAGTTATAATAATATAATGTTAAATTCAGAAATTTACTAAATTTTTGAGTTGTAAATCATGGAAAATATCTGTAAAAAAACAAATTCTTTGTAATAAAAAATATTATATATGAACTTTAGGGCACTTCGTAAAACTTTCGTAATTTATTTATCATGTGGAATTTAGTAACAACAACGCAATTACATCTTTGTTTGTATACCTCACAAAGTTAATGAGTTGAGCATTAGTTAGTATGGAATCTATAGTTCAATTAGTAATTAATAGCCGTGTGTAATTAGGAATTAATTGTATTGTATAATTAGGAATTAATCAGTTAAGCCATAACACAACGCGGCTTTTGGCCAGAGCTAAATTCCAAATTGCCTCCCAATATATCTAAAATTGCCCCTTAGCGGGATGTGTGCCCCACGTTCAGAATCACTGTTCTGATATTTCGCATGAAAACTTGTACTGATCTGCAAGAAGCAGGAGAAACAAACCCCAAACCTTAGTTGATCAGTCCAGAGTAGGGGGGCAGGGGGCCAGTTGGCATGGGCCTATAATTTTGAGGAGGCCTACTCCCTCTGGTAGAAGCAAATACTATTATAATTACTGTCTTATTACAATGCTGTACTTTATTGTCTTATTTACATCTTGAATAAAATTGTTTACTATTATTTTTTTATAAATCGTTCTAGTTCTGTTATTCTGTTCCGTTACTTATAAGTACATCATGTAAACTACATATACATGTATATTCCTATACATGAATTATATATATTTAGCACTGATTATAAAAATACGAAATGGAGCCTACATTTCCATCTGGTTTGGTCCTATTACCAGCTTCGCAGGGGCCTCTTATTAAATCGCTGGTTTCACATAAAATGGCCAATTATAGTTGTAGATATGACGCCACAAGAATGAAAAGTAATAATGAAAAGAATCAATAATGAGGCTTGTGAGTAGTTTTGTTAATACAGCAGACCCCCGTTATTACGGCATGCTCGCAGATTTAAAATTGCCGTTATAATGGTTGAATTTTATTTATATATGAGTCTATCATTAATTGATAAGACTTTCGTTTGGGATTTCTTATCAAATTCCTGTGTTACTTTAGGTGGCATTATTTAAAGGGTTTATAAATTTTAGTTTTTTTAAATATAATGCACTGAAATCTCCACGTGCTGTTGTTGCAAACTAATCTCTGACGATAGTCTTGCGATAATATAAAAAGAAACATGCAGTTAGAACATGTGTGTTATTATATAATGCCGTGACAACGATAGTTTTCTGTAGTTTCTGTAGATTGTATGACTAGGCAGTCATTTATTATGCTACTGTAGTTTGTTTTAAACTTTGCTTCTTGACCCTCTGAAGTTTTCTGTGGACCGTGTTGTAACGAAACGCTCGCCAGTTTTATTATTCTGGTCCTGTTTTATTTGGCTGCAAATAAGATGACACCAGTTCACCAAGAGGCTGAGATTGCAAAGATTCGAGTTCAAGCCTGGGGGGAATTTTTAATTAGCTGTTGACTGGAAAGAAGACATTCTAAAACATGAGCAGTGTCGTATTTTGGCCATAGCCGTAGACTGGAATGAAGATATCCTCAAACGTGATCAGTGTTATATATTTTAGCCGAAGTTTTGAAAGGTCATCGGTAGACCATTTATATGCATATACGCCCACAGCTATGTGATGTCATACATAAATACATACACACGCGCGCGCGCACACATATACACACACATACGAATAAACATACACATGCACAAACGAATATATATATATATATGTTTGTTATGTGGATGTAAAGTAGTCCAAAAGAATGGTAGAGGTAATTTGATAATGTGAAAATGAAAGATTGAGAAAGGCGTGTTATCTCAGGAGTGAAAAAGGCAAATTCGCGTGTTTGACTCCCGAGCTAAAAGACTGAACAGTAAATATTCTGCATTCTTAAAAACTCTTCTGATGACGCCCGTTGCACGACGAAATGCATAAAGGCTTATCTTTATGATAATAAATATGTGTGAGATGTAATAAACTTTTCTCAATCTTTCATTTTCACATTGTCAAATTACCTCTATCATATATATATATATATATAGAGAGAGAGAGAGAGAGAGAGAGAGAGAAAGAGAGAGAGAGAGGGGGGAGTGAAAGATGTTATACAAATAATTAAGCAAGAAAAATGGAGATGGGCTGGTCACCTAGCAAGAAGAAATGACAGTAAACGCATTAGGAAAAGATCAGACACTAGATGGAGGGATGAGATAAAAAAAAAGAAGGTTTTAGCACAATCGAGGTCGTCATGGCAATAAATGGGAAAGGCCTTTGTCCAGGCCTTTGGACTCATAATGGCTGCTGCTATGGAAACTGTCAAGAAGAAATGACAATAGATGGGGGGAAAGACTAACCGACTGGTGCCCGTGGGACGGTAAACGCAGTAGGAAAAAACCAGATACAAGATGGAGAGATGACATAGACAAGTTTGTGGCAGAGGTTATCACAATCTAGGTCGTCATGGAAAGAGATGAGAAAGGCCTTTGTCCAGCAGTGGACCTATAACGGCTGATGATGATATTTTTCAAGAATAACAGATCAAGTTCTGAATTCTGATACAGTATCTGTCCAAAGTCAAGTTAATGTCAATATGCTAACTTACCAAATTTTCCAGAATAGAAAAGAATAGAGTAGATAGTATAGATAGATGGTTGTTTAGATAGATAGATAGATAGACAGGCAGACACGTTCAAGGCTCGCAATACATGTTTGCGTATTTGGAAAAAATGACTCAGCCCCCTTGAGAGTTAGTTGTAGCATGGTATTGTACCGCGGCACATGGTTTAAGAACCACTGCTTTAGAAAGAAGAAAACGATGGAAAAGACAGGGAGTTAAAAGAACCAGATAAAAAGGTGAAAGTAAAGAATGCGCAATTCTGTGGCAGCCAATTGGCTTGGAAAGTCGAATACGAATAAACAGCCATAAATGGATTTACTTCTTCTTTTTCCCCTACTTATACTTTGTTATATTTTGCTTGCATGATATTAGAAACCGTCAATCAAAACTGCTATCAAAACTGTCAACATAGGTTTCTTCAGTTTTTAAGCTGGTCTGTCTGGCTGGTCTGTCTGGCTGGTCTGTCTGGCTGGCTGAAAATTTAAATATTTACTCCTTATATCTAGAATAAATGATCTTTTTTACCCCCCCCCCCCCAAAAAAAATATTTTTTTTAGTAGGGGTTTCAACTTACAACTTAGCATTCACGCTTTTTTTAAAAAAAATTCAGTCTTTTTTTTATTTGTTTAGCCCAACAAAAGGCGAGAGTTGTAACTTATTCATTTTTCTATTTTTTTAATTCATCACCCCCAACACGGCATGCTTACCAAACTACATTGATAGCATGAGGGTTTCTATTGAGTGACTAACCAGAACTGTATGATATTGTTTTGTTTGAGTTTTTTTTCTCTCTCCCATGAATCTGATATTGACAAGCGAACAAGAGAAAATGTTTTTAGATAAGATTTTTAAAAAAAAACGAAATAAAAAGATACGATCATGTCAAATTGTATGGAAAATGGATCGAGCCAAAAAACAAAAACAAAACGATGTTTTCTTGCAGCCCTTAACCATTCTTTTATTCTCTTTTTAGATCTTTAGATTAACGGAATAACAGCACAATAGATTAAAAGAATGAGAGTTTTTTAAGAAAAGTAAAAAGAATTAGTTTTCTAAATAAAATATAAAAGTTGACAGATATTAACCATATTATAAAAACAAATAAATTATTAAAAACAGAAATTGAACGTAAATAGAATGGAAAAAGAACATTTCTAAAAGAGTCGATGGTATGTTTGTGGATTGGTCGTGTTTGTGAAATAACAGTGACGTGTATTTTGAAGCCGTGAGGATTTATTTTCACGGAAGCTTTTATTATTATTAATATTACAGTCTGCCTTTGTTTTCTTTATATTATATATATCTTCTTTCACTCCCTTAAAAAGAGTTTATCAAGGAAGATAATTATTAAATGCTAAGTGAGAGTAGTATTCTTTATTTATTTATTTCCAAATGCTTTACAAATGTTTTCTTGCAGCCCTTTTAGATCTTTAGATTAACAGAATAACAGCACAATAGATTAAAAGAATGAGAGTTCTTTTTTTTTAAAGTAAAGTAAAAAGAATTATTTTTCTAAGTAAAAAATGAGTTTGCAGATAATAACCAGATATTAAAAATTGAAGTTGAACGTAAATAGAATCGAAAAAGAAAATTTATAAAAGAGTCGATGGCAAATTTGAGGATGGATCGTGTTTTGAAAGAAGAACGATGTGAGGTTTGAAACCGAAAGAATTTATTTTCACGAAATGCTTTAATATTATTACTTCTACAGTCGTTAGGGCTGACAGGATGTTGAAGACGGCCTAAACAGCCGTAACATGTACATCAGAAGACATACACCAATACACAAGGCGGAAAGTTTTAGATTTTTAATATCATAGTTTATTGTTCTACAGTCTTCATTCTTTTCTTTATATCTATAATATTACTCTGCTTGTTCACTAGCGTTCAAATATTACGATATATATACTACTAAAATTCCCATTCTGTATATCTGTTTGTAACCTCAGATTAGCCGAAATGGTGCATTGTAACTATATATATCGAATCAAAATACCCCTAAAATGCGCCCTTTCTCTCTGAACCACCCAGTTGTTGAGGCTTGCTTCGCTCAATCGGTCGCTACGCTCGCTGCAGCAGGCAGCTCTGCGTTCCCTCACTTCTTTTTTAGCACTACACCACTGGTCACCTGTCTAGAGGAATTGCTACTTGGAACAGACAAATGTGACATTTTATGCTCCACGGAACAAACAAAATCGCTATGGCTTGGCGAGGGAAGAGCTTTAGCAGAAAAACACGTAATTGAGAAAAAGCCAAAAAAAATATGGGCGCCTCTGAAAAAAAATAGCAAAAACGTTAGAAGCGATTAAAATCCTACTAGCGATAACAGAAACCATTACTACCGTAATGATTTTTATCCTCACCGAGTGCCACACACGCGTGGCCTGGTGTCAGACTAGGCTAAGCTAAGTGTATAATATGTGCCTTGTTGAATTAAATACCGACTTAATTAGATTACATTTTGCTGCTTACACTTATGGATGGGTGGCAGAAAATCCTTATTATAATGGGGCTAACATAAGTATATGCACCGAAACTACGGGCAGATATCCCGTGTCTTACTAATTATAATGAAGCTAACGTATGTAAATGCAACCAAAAATACGGGAAGCTAACTGGTATTTTAGTTTTAACTAGCCGAATAACCGGTCCGTAGTATTCGGTTAGTGTTTAAAACACTGACAGTGGACCCCATGGCGCTGTTTCGATCCTGGTTACTTGATACTGAATTATTCTTTCATTAATGCATGTGGAGATTTGTTTGCCCTTTGTCTCACTAGAATATATTATTAATATTTCCTAAACTTTCGATGTTTATTCACATCACCCTTAGAACATAAGGAAACGAAGTGACTTTCTACGCTTATTTATATGTATCTAAAATGTCAGATTTTGTTTATCTGCATGTTGCCTGTAACGGCGCGTTGTAGTGCTCGCGTCACTCCTATCTATAGTATAATGACTTACAAATGCGTTAGACAATTTGGGTTCATTGTGGTCACATTGGATTGCACTAATTTTCTCTCAAAGGTTGACCCAACGGATCACAGGTTTGTCTAGTATACATCATTATTCACATGAGTACATCTGCGGATCAAAACCTTTGCCGCATCACCACCTTTACTGGACTAACGGAGATTATACTGATTCAATAAGTATCCTTGATCCACTGTTCCAACATCACTGATCAAAGAGATGGATACAATATAGGAGACAGGAATTAACAAGCTTTTGTTGGTTGCCCGGTGCA
>VCCN01004626.1:7400750-7412258 GCA_006491835.1 Architeuthis dux | reverse complement strand
CACACACACACATACACACCTCTGCCCAGATTTGGCTCCCTGGAACTTTGAATGCTAATCTTTAAGGTAGGCAGTGCCACTTAAAATATTGCCGGAGGCAGTTACCCAACTACACCTGCCGCCAAGTAATCAGATAGATAGATAGATAGATAGATAGATAGAGACAGACTGATATATAACATATTTATATATAGATTGATCAATCGATGTCATCCTGTTCATATCTATCTATCTAATAGATAGATAGATAGATAGATAGATAGATAGATAGATAGATAGGGTACACTCTCGTTATCATGTCACCCTCGGGGAGTGCCGTTATAATGAATGTGCCGTTAAAACAGGCGGGTTAAAAAAAGGCATGCAAATGAAAAAATACGGCAATTACATTGTTTACTTTTTAATTTGCTCGAGAAAAGTATAATCTCCGACAATAACAAATATATAGTTAACGTGTTGTTAGAACACGTGTGTCATTAAATAGTGCTGTTAGAACGATTTTCGTTGTAGATAGATAGATAGATAGATAGATAGATAGATAGATAGATTTGGGGAGAATATACTTCATGTCTAAGAAGCCATTGTTTTTTTAAAAGCCATTGTCTTTACAAGCCATTGTTGCTTTCAAATCTATCAAATCCAACGAATGTTTCTACCTGGTAGCTATTGTGTTTTGTTCAGGAAATTTAATTTCAGGTCGCTATTCTAAAAAAAAGCGCATCCCCCTTCAGGGTGATCATTGTTAGCAAAGCTGACGGGTAACGCAAGGATTCACAGATAATTTTCAATTTTTTAAACTTTTTTTATTTTCTACTTAATAAATTGCAGCTTTTGTTCGAAACGATAGCTTTTTCAACATAGCATCCTTGTCAATTGTTATATATTCGACCTGCTGTTCTTTAGTTGCATAGTACAATAGTACACGTCTGCGAGACTTTCTTGCCGAACATTGCTCCACGGCGAGTCAACTCTTGGCTTCGTATGACACAAAGCCACAAGTGTGAGACATCCAGTGAGGATCTAACTCACTACAGTAGTAATGGTCTTTAGGACCAGATTTGTAGCCACTTCTCAATGGCAATGTGTATATATTACTAATTGTAGAGTTACTTAGTAGAAGGCTCCAAGTGTGGGGCACCCAGTGAGGATCGAACTCACTACAGTAGTAATCATCTGTGAAACTAGATTTTTAACCACTACTCCTTTGTCAGACGCCTAGCGTTATTTTATTTATATCGACTGACACTAGAAAATCAATTCAGATTAATCTTTGACTTCATGTTTTACAGCCCATGTCTTCTATGAATAAATTGATATTACCCTTTTTATATCAGCGTATACGACACACTCCACCTTCAAGCTCCAGGCCTTTGGGATATTCACGTACAGGTCCCACCGACTTGAAAAGACGTGGAAAGCCCTGCCGGATCTCAGTTCGCGGAGCCAAGCCATCATCATCATATCTAAAATATGCAGAAAAAAAATTATGTGTGAAGGCTGTTTTCCACTTCGTAAAATAAACTTGCTATAATACATGGCTAATCCGACAGTTTTACGCTAAATGGGTCCTATGGAATTCAGTAGGGCGTGTGAATCAGTTTTGTCTTTTGAATCAGGACGTAGTAGTGTATCGTTACGCACGAACTTGTTAAGATCATTCACGCAGCATAGAAGTGTAGGCATGCATTCATGGATGTCTGCTGGGGCGGGGGGGGCATCCTACATTACGTCTTCTCACCGATAATGAAGGGAGGTTGAAAGTTGGAACCTTATCTATACTATTATTTCAGCCGTTTGTGTGCTTGTTCATGCCTCTTCTCCGCTAAAACTACAAGGCCCATCCCTAATATTTGGCATGGAAAATCAATAAAAATCGACATCTCATCTCAGAAGTCATTCGAGGTCACCAGCCAATCTTCGGTTCTAACCATCAGAACATCAGAAAAAAATATGTTTATACCAAGATGTTCATCATTCATTCTTCTTACAAATGGCACACATATTTCCTACAATAAAATCAATTCTTACACAAGTGTTGGTGTGTATTGGTCGCTTTTTTGGCAATTAAACAGTTGATATACCGTGTGAGTTTTACTGTGGCTAAGCCTGTGAATGTTTTCGTTTCTCCCTCATTCTTTTTTTCATCAGTGACAAAGATACTACATAAATCAGTTCATAGCGAAGAGAAGGTTCCTTCTACCCATTCTTTGTTCTCATTGACAAAAATTCAACGTAATTCAGTTCATAGTTAAGGGAATGTGGTGCAGGGGTGAAGCTTACAGACACATGACTCTGTGCTAAATCATTTAATTACAAGTATTGTAAACCATTATTATTAATTTTTGACTACTATTTAGCTTCATCTTAATTTGTTATTGATTTCTTTGATCACAACTTCAGTAAGTCCATCAATCCACGACAGTCAGTAAACAGCGCATGTTAGAAGTAAAGATTTACGTCTCCGTGTAAATCATAGTTTTTCCATTTGTTCATTTTTTTCCGTAATTTAATTCAAAAGTGAAACTTTCATATATTCTAGATTCATTACATGTGAAATATTTTAATTACGGCCTACAGCTAAAAAGAAAATAGAAAAAACGTATCTCAAAATATTAGAATATTCCATTTCGAGTTTGAGTAAATCACTATTTATGCAGTATAAATACCACGAATCTCTCAGTCTGGTTCAGTACACACAACCACAATCATGGGAAAGACTGCTGACTTAATAGTTGCCCAGAAGTCACTCATTGACACCCTCCACAAGGAGAGTAACCTACAGAAGTCATTGCTGAAAGGAATGGCTGTTCGCTGAGTGCTGTATCAAAGCATATTCATGGAAAGTTGACTGGAAGGGAAAAGTGTGGTAGGAAAAGCAAGAGGGATGACCGCAGCCTTCAAAGGATTGTCAAGTAAAGCCGATTCAAGAACTTGGGGGTGCTTCACAAGGAGTGGACTGAGGCTGGAGTCAGTGTATCAAGAGCCACCACGCACATACGTGTCCAGGAAATGGGCTGCGAGTGCCGCATTTCTAGTGTCAAGCCACTCCTGAATCAGAGACAATGTCAGAGGCGTCTTATCTGGGCTAAAGAACAAAAGAACTGGACTGTTGCTCAGTGGTCGAAAGTTTTATTTTCAGATGAAAGTGAATTTTGCATTTCATTTGGAAATCAAGGTCCCAGATTCTGAAGGAAGAGTGGGGAGGCCCAGAATCCAAGTTGCTTGAAGTCCAGTGTGAAGTTTCCAGTCAGTGATGATTTGGGGTGCCATCTGCTGGTGTTGGCCCCCTGTGTTCTATCAAGTCCAAAGTCAACGCAGCTGTCTCCCAGGAGATTTTATAGCACTTCATGCTTCCGTCTGCTGACAAGCTTTATGGAGATGCTGATTTCCTTTGCCAGCAGGACTTGGAACCTGCCCACAGTGCCAAAACTACTAGTAACTGGTTTGCTGACCATGACACGAACCCCATAGAGAATCTATGGGGTATTGTCAAGAGAAAGATGAGAGACACCAGACCCAACAATACAGACGAGCTGAGGGCCGCTTTCAAAGCAACCTGGGCTTCCATAACACCTCAGCAGTGCTACAGTCTGATCGCATCCATGCCACGCCGCATTGATACAGTAATTCGTGCAAAAGGAGCCCCGACCAAATATTGAGTACCTAAATGTACATATTTTTCAGAAGTTCGACATTTTTGTATTATAAACCCTTTTTTTATTGATCTTGTGGAATATTATAATATTTTGAGATTGTGGATTTTTTATTTTTATGAGCTGTAAGCCGTAATCAACAAAATTAAAACAAAAAACGGCTTGAAATATTTCACTTTATATGTAACGAATCTAGAATATATGAAAGTTTCACTTTTTGAATTAAATTACGGAAAGAAATGAAGTTTCCACGATATTCTAATTTTTTTAGATGCACCTGTACATGCGCTGCGTAGTTTAGTGTATTACTGTAAACGCCCTGTGGGGAACAAGGTTGCAAGCACACCATGTCAGCGGATTTTCCACGATATTCTATTTTTTTTAGATGCACCTGTATATAACCGACAGATAGATTGATTGATTAATAGATAATTACTTAGCTTGAGACGACGGAATAGGGAAAAAGCATGTTTCGCAAGTCGAAGTGGGTTGGAGGCCTACTTAGAAAAATCAGGATTTGAAAACTTGTCATTTACATAGGCTCGAACACCAACCATTGGCGCTGATAATAAATACTATCTCAGTCACTAAATACGGATAGATAGATAGATAGATAGATAGATAGATAGATAGATAGATAGATAGATAGATAGATAGAATACACTCCCGTTATCATGCCACACTCGGGGAGTGCCGTTATACCGAATTTGCAGTTAAAACGGATGGATTAAAAAATATGGTATGTATTTTTTTTTTAAATACCGCATTACTTTTTAATTTGCTCTGGAAAAGTATAATCTCCGACAAAAATATAAAAATAAACACGCGTGTGGCTTTAAAACGTTAAATTTTTAAATAGTACCGTTAGAACGAGTGTCGTTGTAGATAGATAGATAGATAGTTAGATAGATAGATAGATCGATAGATAGATAGATAGATAGATTGATTGGGTAGAATATACTTCATGTCTTAAGAAGCTATTGTTTTTAAAAGCCATTGTCTTCACAGCCATTGTTGCTTTCAAATCTATCAAATCCAACTAATGTTTCTACCTGATAGCTATTGTGTTTTGTTCAGGAAATTTAATTTCACGTGGCTATTCTAAAAGAAGCGCACCCCCCTTCAGGGTGATCATTGTTAGCAAAGCTGACGGGGACGCACAGATTCACAGATACTATTCTTTTTTAAAAAACGTTTTATTTCGTCTTGCGAAAATATAAAAATAAACGTGCCGTTAGAACGCTGGTGTCATTAAATAGTGCCGTTAGAACGAGTGCAGTTATAGATAAATATATAGATTGTCGGAAATAATTTTGTAACCGAGTAACGATTGCCGACGGGGGGGGGGGTGGAAGAGCCTAAGCACGATGGAATAAATATTTCCCCTGGAAGAGGTCAAGAAGGAAGAAGCAGAAAATTCTCTTACCTTGTTGTTGTCAGGGGTGTATAATAACAGAAGTTTTGCGGAAACTTTGTGCTTTCGCAACTCTGACCTTCCTAGGCCTCGTCTGGTAACTTTGGTAACTGGGTAACAGGAGTTATGGTAACGCAGTAACACTTCCTGTCACAGAGGTTGGCTTTATCCTGGCACGAACCAGGCGACGTTTCAATAACGATCAAACAAAAACATCAACATCTTTTCTCCCCAGTGTCCAACATAAAAAGGATTGGAAATCGTAATTTTGCCGCCTTTTTTTGTCCTGCGCAGAGCTCTGTTCCGGTAACAGCAACCTTGAGATCTATAAATACGAAGTCACATGCACTTATACTTTTCCCAGTCACGTGATGGGTCCGAGAAATCTCTGCCCTTCCCCCTCCTGATCTCAATTCAGGTGAGTAACCATTTAGGCGCTACCCCGATAAAAAAAAACAAAAAAACCCGGGAATTCGAACATGCACATCTGAACCAAATAAATACGGGATTTTGCCACTACCCTTTGTGAGCAGTACCCACCTGGAAATATATAACTTCTTCGGCAAGTGTATGTTGCATCAAATAATCCTTGAGCATCGCTGATTTGTTTTCACATTCGCAATTGAAATATAAACGCAATAGAATTACTGAGTATATGCATAGAGAGATATACGAGGAGACGAAAGTTACCTACCTTGCGCATCAGAGCTCGTCTGAGTGGTGTTCTGTTTACTGCTATAGAAAAGTGACTTCTACATATGCATGGGTATAAATATATTCTTTTAAAAGTTTTTATAGACATCTAACTGAGGCTGAAGACCATCACAAAAAAAACAAATATGACGATACAAGGGTATACTAACAATACAGGGAGAGCATTAAGTCATACACATAACAATACAGGGAGAGCATTAAGTCATACACATAACCCCTCTTGACCTTTCTTGTGGAGGTATACCAAGGACAACGTATTTACTTCACCAATTCCTGATATTGAAACTAACGGCAGTAACTGAAGAGATATTGAAGAACACACGACGTGAAATCGTGTATCGCCTAGACTTTCTCCGGGCAACAAATGAAATGTTGAAGTGAACGGATAACAGAAAGTTTTATTCTGTACAAACCGGATCATCACAGACACTTTATAACAAGAATCTACTAATATAAAACGCCACGTGATGGACTATATGTTCTGTCTGTAATATTTGTCAAGGAATATAACTGTATAACTGCTAATTGTAGATTAGCCGCCCTATATTTTGCAAATACGTAAAACATATGGGTTCAATCTGGTTGAACATAAATAAGAAAATGCAGAGCAACATAATGTATTTGATATTTTTTAAGTAACATTCAATTGAAGAATTATTCATTTTTAGGTAAAGTAGTCAAAACTAAACCCAAATGGATCTGCCTCAAAAGATTAAAAATTCTCTAGACAACGTCAAACTGAAACTTATGGACCAGAATTAGGTTCAAAACGGTAAAGTGTCCGTCTCTTAGGAAACAATTCCCGTTGGAATATGAACGGCTGGTGACGAAGTCCCGGTTTTCTTTGCATGCGTCAGCTTAGTGTTAAGTCTAGTCGAGACCAGTACTTTATTCTAACAAGTTTTTATGATCAGCCTCTTGGCAGGTAAAATTCAACTGCAGAATTATTCAAATATAGCCAATAAATTATTCAAATACTTCCATAACCCTCTAATAACACAGATCAGAGTGTACTCAATTAGCTGCTGAGTACATAGGGGAATGTGTCATAATGTCCTACTTTACTCTTACCGGTAATCGGGACCTTCTGCCTGTGAGGCAGCCGTGCTAACTATTACACTATCAGAGCGGACTAGAGGGGAATAGAAATAAGTTCACTAGAAGAATTGAATTACAACAGAAAATGTCGGATAATTAAAATAGAGACAAGCCTGGCGCTGCAAGGTCAAACTCCTACTTCTATTACGACTGAAGATGACAACTTTTGTATATATTGTATATATAATAAATAAATTCCTAGACATATGAGACTAGTCAGTTTAGTTCAGTTGGTAAGAGAACCGCCTTCCAATCATGTGGACTTGATTTCAAATCACGGTAGGGAAATGTTAACTTTATATATCTGTTGTTGTTCTTCTTGTTGGGCGGGGGCAGAACGAAGTCAACGCCAGACTTGGACTGGTGTTTGACAACATTCTCTGGACAACGTCAAATTGAAATTTATTGAGCAGAATTAGGTTCATGAGAAGAATGAAATTAGAACAGAAAATGTCGGATAACTCAAATGGAGAAATTTGTCATTGTCTTGTGGATCTGAAGTCCATGGATTCAATATGAGGGATTATCAAACGCAAATTGAATATTTCAACGTGATATGAATAAGATGATCTGCTTAAAGTGCTCAACCGTTCTAGATTGCCTACAGACACTTAAGACATGAAGATGTCCACATGGAAATGTATAAACAAGTATCGATATATCCTGTTATATTTCCGAATATATGAGAAACGGTCAACCAAAACTGTTACCAAAACTGTCAACATAGGTTTCTTCAGTTTTCAAGTTGGTCTGGCATGGCTGGCTGGCTACGTACGTATGTATCATGTGTACAGACCGCACCAATGCAGCTGAAAATGTAAACACTTTATTATGTATAGAAAATCCTTTTTCTTTTTGAAAATGCCCCCCTAAAATAGGCTTTTAGGGGGAGGTTAAATTTGAAATATAAGTTTATGCTAAATTAATCTCTCACGCTTGTCTTTTGAAAATTCAGACTGTTCAGTGATCACTGCCAAACAAAAGACGAGAGAAGTAACTTATTCATTGATCACTCCCTTTTCCAATTGTTTAATTGATCATCAACAACACGATATGCTGCCAAAAGACGTTGGTCACGTGACGGTTTCTATTGAGTGACTAACCAGACCTGTTTCCAGCAGTAATGTCCAATTTTTAGGAGAATAACCGAATTACAGCAGAATTCCGTTATTACGGCAACCTCTGGGATTAAAGAGTGCGTTATAACGAATTAGCCGTTATAACGGGTGGATTTTGAAATTTATTAATAACTAGCATATTACCCGTCATATTAATAGTGGGAATATACTTAGACATTTTGGTTGATATCAGGTTTTCTCTTTTCTGGTCATCCATATTTAGATATGCCATAAAAGCACGCAAATTGAATCGGGCTTACATCACTTATGGGTAAAGAAAAGACACTCAACACTCACTTTACAATTGAACTGATTTTACAGGTAACAGACACACAGCAAAAGTATTGTTCACTGTATTTGTAGTAAAAAAAAGAAATACTTTTTTCAAAATCCGCTTAAATAATTATTAAATTGACTGATTAAATAAAAGATACTTTATTTTTGGAAGATTATCTCTCATCAGATATAATCAAAAGCAGAGCGTGACATGTTTAGGCTAGAAAAGAACTGATTAAATTTCTTGGCACAATTACCTCCCCTACGTCGTAGTTATATGTCCACGTCACATAATATCGGTAAAATTTCATGTCTGTCCATACGATATCTCCAAAAGTTCTCAATGAACTTCAGTAAAGAACTGATTACAATTTGGGGTGGATCCATGCACAATTACCTCCTCTATATCAGGGGATCACTTTATTGATACCCAATTTGATGTACAGAGATTTTAAAAACAGTAACAAAACATGCTTCAAATACGCATTTTTAAAATGTTTATACCCTTTCATTCAAACGTATTTTGGGGTGATGTGTGCAAAATATGAACGGTTATACTGGTTTACACACTTAGATATGAGCAACAATTTAGCATGACCGATTTAGCGTTACAAAACAACAGACACTAGTCTTTATAAGGATAGATTAGAAAGCAAAAAGTACAGACACAAATTATTTTTTAAATGATGCACTGAAATGTTCATGTGCTGTTGCTGCAAGCTATAAAAACAAATGTGCCGTTAAAATGCGTGTATCATTCAATAGTGTCGTTACAACTAGTGCCGTTACAACGATTTCTTTTCACACATTCAAACAGAATAAGTGCATATATTTATGCATACATCTCATCCAGTGTACCTCTTGCAAAGTAATGATCAGCATATGAGATTCGGGGACCTCGAAAATGTGGCCTTGTGTCAAAGTTAGGTTTTACCAACAAATACCTACATAAAAAACAAATACACATACATATATACAAAGTCTGCCCTGAAAGCTATTATTATAATTAGCGAAAAGGTAGCCTACCTAGGGTAATGGCGCCTTAATCTCCTTCTAACTACTGGCATTGGGACATCATACACTTATCACAGAGCCGCGTCCATTTTCAAAACACTCTGAAATCCTCTTTCCGGATCGCCATCAGCTGCCTCGTTGCGTTCTCCTTAATCTCGTCCACGGTCTGAAATCACCCTTTCAGACAGAAATGGGTGATGCGATGTTTTGCAATAAAACACCCGCACAAGACGTTAAGAATAGACATTGTGAATGCGATGGACACACAGTACAAAAGCTCACCGAATGGCTTCTCACTACCGACTGAGTAACCCCACGGGAGAATGCAAGGTCTCCTCTGATTGGTTGCCAAGTTACATCAAGGCTACAGAACCAGTTTTTGACATATTCAAAATGGTTGTTTCTTTCCCGGAGAGACCTCATATAATGTTATACGGTTACTCTGAAAAAACATACATCTCAATAGTACAGTTTTTTCAGGAATTGAATAAAAAATAAAATAAGAAAGAAATTGAATAAAACACTAAATAAGAAAGAAAAAGCTTTTTGACTGATCAACCCATTAACTACGAATGGCGGGAATTACAGACATTGAAATTCTATGGTTAACTCAATAACATTTCCGTTTCATTGTGATTGATGGCAGCTCCGTTCTATCTGTGAGTCAGGGCTTTTATCTTGCAATGGATAACGTGCAAATGATAACTTGCGATGGATAATCTTGTAATGGGCAATAGCTTTTATCTTGCAATGGCTAACTATTATTATTCTTGACCACCTTCCGAGTTAATGGGTTAAAAAAAACCCACCTAGTACTTCCCCGCGTGCGTGCACATCAGAAGTAACGTTTGAACTACAGCTTCCTTGACTCTTTTGAATTACTCTGAATCAGGAAATTCATAAGATTTACGAATCTTTTAATCACAACTTGGATTTATCGGTAAATGTGTATGTAGAGATGGATATATCTCCGAAAAACATGTCTGTAGCTGATCAATATTTGACTGACATATAACAGTTGTATATAGGTAGGTCAATAGGTCCCTAATCTAATGATTAAAAAAAACAACATTTATTTTACACAACAAATATTCATTTCAAGTTAGTCTGGCTTGCTATGTATGTATGTCTGTCTGTCTGTCTGTACGTATGTATGTCTGTATGTCACGCGTACAGGCGGCACCAATGGAGCTAGACAGCTGAAAATTAAAAACATTTACTCCTCATTATGTCTAGAAAAAAACTTTTTTGGTTGTTTAAAACCCTGCCCCCTAAATAGGCTGTAATGGGGGGGTATTTGCAATATAAATTCAAGCTTAATTGCTCCCTTAGTTTGTGTCCGACAGCATTCACGCTTGTTTTTGTTTTAATTGAGACTTGAGGCGAGAGAAGTAACTTATTCATAGATCACCCCTTTTTCCATTTTTGTAATTGATCACCCCCCAACATGACATGCTGCCAAAAGATCGAACATTATACAGCGAAAATTTCAGATACAAATTCAGCTAATAACTGCGTCAGGTTTCGGAATTATTGATTCACCCTCATATTGACACACGTATATGTATATAAATCTATGTCTGTGTGTGTGTGTGTATGTATGTATGTGTGTGTACATACGCAGGTACACCAATAAATCCATATCTTAATGATGAAAAAAGCATTTATTTTACACAAAATATACCTTTCCTTGCCAATACACTTCATCCAACGGTTCTCACATTAATCACATAGCTCGAACATTATACAGTGAAGATTTCAGATCTACATTCAGCTAATGACTGTGTCAAGCTACGGATTTATCGATCTACCCTCGTATATATAGCATGAAATCACCACCCTAAAATCGGAACGAAAAGAAATATTTCTTGATTCCCGGTATTTATCATCGATTACATCTCATTATTCTATTTTAGATCAACTCAAATAACGTAACACATCTCATCAGAATTGTTTCTGTTTTTGTCTGGGCTTTGACCTGTTCGTTTCCCTGGTCCTGACCCCACTCGTCGAAAGGGCGTTTACATCATCCACCCCCGACGCTCACTGGTCTATGAACCCTGACCTTTGCAGACTATCTTTATTCATTAATTGTTCTTTCCACAGGAAAAACTTAAGCTCCATCTTTATACAACTGATTGAATCAGTTCTATTATTAAATATAATTATTTTGATCGCATTTGGCTCATTGGTCATACAGCTCAGCCAGCCTCTTTCACTC
>VCCN01004626.1:7383453-7394210 GCA_006491835.1 Architeuthis dux | reverse complement strand
TTTTTATGATTGCTGCGATAAACAAGTCCTGTATATCTCTTTTAGAAATCTACTGGGATGTGATTGTTGCGAAAAATAAAGTAAATGAGATTTTCCCAACTTTTAAAATCAGAGACAATGACGTCATCATAGTATGAAACCCGAGCAGGAATTAGTTCACATTACTTGATGATTGAACAGGGAAAATGTGTAAGTGAAGTGATCTGCTAATTCCATGTTTTTCATCTGCCTGGGATAATTGTCTAATGGGGCAAGTCTGGTCGAAACCAGGACTTTATTCCTGAAAGTTTTTATTATCAACCCCTCCTGGCAGGATGCAAGTCCACGGAAAGTATATCTTCACCCTAATCAAAAAGCTTAGAGTATACTCAATTATCTGCTGAGTACATAGGGAAATTTGGCCTGATGAAGAGCTTCCACGCTCTTTGCTCATGACGGGTATCGAACCCGTGACCTTCTGCGTGTGAGGCAGACGTGCAAACCATTACACTATCCGACCGAACCTAAATGAGAAGTGATAAGCCCTAATTCCTGAAAATCGTTAACTGTAATTGAGGGAAGGCTTTGTTAATCTTCTCCTTTCGAATAGGTAATCTCTAACAGACGTGCATTGAATTAGCCAAATAAGCAGAGGTAAATAAACAGACGGCCATCTTTATTTAGCTGAAATCAAAACAAATATGGCTGAAGAGCAAACAGGCGATAAACGGAAATCTGGCTTTTTGCGGTGATAACATGCGGTTATATAAAAATGACTGCCAAAGGAGGCATAAGGAGAGGGGGGACGAAAAGTAGTGAACGAGAGAGAAAGGGGGTGGAATAAAGAGATACAATGAAAAAGAGCGTTTGGGTGCTAAAGAAAGTGTGAAATAATCGTACAGAGAGTGAGAACGACAGACAGAATGGCCAGCCAATCGTTAATGTGATTATCCAACTGACTTGGCCAACAGAGGACGTTCTTCAACAGGGCCGTTGCTCTTACTAATCAGAATGGCCCATAAAAATCAGGTTTATGTGGAATGGTTGTAAATAGTTGCTTTTCCATCGTCTATTTTGTAGCAGCGTCCCAGACAAATGGTTTATCGGTTAAATCGATTGGATTAAAACTTCGCGACGTGCGAAAATCAGACTGGAAGTTCCTGGCCCTTTGACGCAATCAGATTACATCTGCTTCTGTTTAATGTTTTTATTCCAATAATCAAGTAGACGCACAACTGAACGGTTGCGTACCCAAGCGCGAAGCGACAATTTTGGTAAGTGTTTGGATTAGTTTCGCAAAGATTTTGAAAGAAAAAGGAGGTAACTAGTATAGACGATGTACATGATACAAAGGGAGATAAATTATTATTTAATCATTAAACCATAAAATTATTTAGACTGCTGCTGCTAATTTATTACGAAACAAATGAAAGCAGAAATCTTGAACATTTAAAACAGTTTTAAAATGAAACTATATTTTATTAAATTTAATTACAAAGGATATAATTACAAAGAGTTGGGGTTGCAATTAGCAACAATAAAAGATTAAATATTTTCTTCGGTAAAGATTTACGTGTCAGAAGTTGCGAATTGTCTTAGAAGAAAACGTTTTTTGTTCTTTCAATTGTTGGTGCTTTTAAACCATTAGACCCTACAATCAACCGGAAATTTGTTAGGTTTTAGAAAAAATATTTTTTCAGGTTTTACAAGGAGGGTTATATTTACAATGTAACTATAATGCTATAGTCGGCACTTAGTTTCCGCCATCTTACTGGAAATACAGGGGGATAAAAATATGAAGACAAAATAACAGCGATAAATAATTGGAAAAATTACAAACACAAACCCCAAACCTACCTACTATCCCTAACACTAAACCTACCTACTAACCCTAAATCTCAACCCTAACTACATGCCATATGTGCTCTTAAGTATGGGTCATGTTGGCAAATCTTTCGTTTTTTAAAAATAAATGAAAAGATAAAATAGAAAAAGAACTTGTAGGTCTTTTTGGTAAAAAGAAAGTTGGATATACAGTTGAAGTTCTTTGTCATTTCTGACAGTGTTTCTCCACACGCACTCATGTAAATAAGAAATAAACAGTCTCCCATTTGTTCCGTAATTTAGGATTTACGCTTTTATCATGTACAGCGTCTATACTAGTTACGTCCCTTTTCTTTCAAAATCTTTGCGAACCTATTCCAAACAATTACCTTTTTCTTTTTTTTTTTGTAAAAGAAAGGGGTGATCAATGAATAAGCTACTTCTCTAGCCGTTTGTTTGGCGGTGATCACTAAAAAAAAACGCTGTCGGACACAAACAAAGAGATCAATTTAGCATAAATTTACATTTTGAACCACCACTAAAACCCTATTTTGTGGGGGCGGGGGGTAAACAACTTGGAGATATATTGAAAATACGCGTCCTGCCTGAACTTGGTGAGGATCGGTTAAAAATTACGCAGTCAATTGTAATTCTTCATTTTTATTCATAAGAATTTCTTTCCTTTTATTTCTCTTACTCGTCTTATTTATGTCACTTTTCCAATTATATTTATTAACATTTAACACTTATTTAAGTGTGAAAAAAAGTATACAAATTGTTATATACAAGCACACACCATGACAATCATATGTACACAATAGCTAGGGCATTTGCGGTGGTGTAATAAATGACATAATTCTTTAAAAAATAATTTACATCTGTTGATAGCAATACATATTCCGGTAATCTATTCCATAATCATTTTCCCGTGCTTCAAAACGAAAAACAATAACCTGAAATGTAATTCAAACAATATTCAAACTAAACATCCCAGCCGTTAATACTGCGTCCCACTGACCACAACGGAAACAGAATTCTTTTAAAAATGACTTTAAAAAAGACGCGTCAGTGTAACAGTGACGACATTTTGAAACTATGGCGGAAACTAGTGTCGAGTTTTACATTATAGTTACATCCTAAATTGAAACTCCCCTCGTAAAACCCGAGTAAAATGTTTCTGAGTAAAATAAAAAGTGTACTTCGAGATATATTAAAAATACGCGTCCTGACTCCATTTGGTGATAATCGATCCTAAATTACACCCTGGGAAAGTGCGTACACACAGTGTTTGGTCCCACAAGCAGAAAAAAAAACCTAGTGGCGTAACTTAAGAAATTTGACCACGCGCTTCTCGCTTGATTCAGCCTTCACGCAATGGTGAATCAACCATTAGGCTGAGTAGACTTAAGCACAGGGGCCTGGAAGAGAGTAGAGACCCGAGCGCCAAAATAGTTTGATTACGTGTACACAAAATGGGTTGAGTGTATAAAAATAGTTTGATTGTAAACGTGAGTATTTTGGATGATATTTCAGTATTTTTGCATATATTTTGTTCATATCTGGAATATTACAAATACTATTTTGTTTTCTAAATTAGGCTCGTATACAAATTTAGAAGTAATACTTTTAGGACTTCCTACTGCATCATGTAGTACATTATACATAATACAACGATATAAATCAATACAGTGTGGTTAATTTGTTCCAAAAATTGTTCAAAACCACACTGTTCAATGTCTTATTATAATTTAATGTGTTTTCCCCCAGCTTATACTACTTGTTTGATTTGTTCATTTATTCAGCAATATCTTTACCATACTACACCAAAACCGAAATCGAAACCATACTATTCGAGCTAGTGCTGTAAGTTATTCAACATGACTTAACGTCACTTTATTCTATTCAACGAAGGGAGGGGGTCGGGGATGCCTTACTAAAGCTCAGCCTAGGGGCCCGGATCATAGATAATCCGTCGCTGACTTCATGACTGTCTGGCAAGACAATTTTAGTTCGGATCACTTACAGATTGTGTGTAATCCTTTTTCCTTGTAAACATACGTTGTTAATTGGCCAATACTCTTGATCAAACGAATAAGACATCTTTAAGAAGAGAAAATATAATTCACGTGTTGTATTTGAATCAGGTCTGTAAAGTAGTGCTCTTACGCTGGCTACGGCTTCAGTCATCCCTGTCCGGGCTTCACATATCACACATTTCTCTTGTCTTGGCTTGCAATATGTGAAATAGACTTAGATGCGACAAGCACCCGAAGTGGTGTTACTCATTTCATCGCTATTCTACCCATAGCTGGGGTGGAGAAGAGAGGGATGCATGCCTTTTCCAACTGAAACTAGTGAGCAGTACTGAGTTTGAACTCGGATCGCCGATTCCATTTTCCGTGCTTTTAACCACTTGGCCACTTGCACTTTTGTTGATAATCTTTCAAAATCTTTTACATATTATTTGTTATGTATTTAGCATTTATTTACTTCACCTTCAAAATCAATCGAGAAATTCGGTGACGCTTTTCTCATGAGGAAAAACAAACAAGGTGTTTACTAGGATCCAATAAGTGGGGCAAGGTTTTATATTTGTGTCTGTGTTTATCTGTGCATGTGTATTAGTGGGTGTATTTGTATACTTGTCTGTACAGTTTGTGCATATATATATATATGTATGTCTGTGTGTTCGTGTATACGTTTGTGTATTTTGAATGTATGTATTCCTATGAATGTGTATGTTTCTTTTTGTGTGTATCTTTGTATATATTTGTGAAATTTTTGCGTGTATTTATGAGTACAAAGGGTATATATATTTGTGTGCTTTTAGTGTGCATTTGGTTATATGTACTTGTGTGTGTAATTTGTATGTATTTGTGTGTAATTGTATATATGTTCTTGTGTGTGTATTTCTGTTTACGTTTCTATGTATTTGTGCGTCTATTTTTGTGTTTTTACATATGTGTGTTGTGTATATGTGTACGTATGTATGTGTGTGTGTGTGTGTGTGTGTGTGTGTGTGTGTGTGTGTCCAGACCCTCTAGAAAGCAAAACAACAGGATAAATTGAGCTGAAATGTGATGCACACGTGACCTTTGTCCTTAGAATAAATTCCTACTGAAAACGGAAAAAACGTTTTTTTAACATATATCTGACGAATATACGCTTACAACCGCTATAACTCAGAGGTATCTGCCCTTTTTCTTTTTACTTGTCATCCACCTCTACCAATGGAATTGAAAGAGGTATATGTATTTATTCGTATATGTATGTCTTTTTGTCCACACAATATCTCCAGGAGTTCCCAACGAATATCAATGGAATTTCATGGAAGGGTGGGCCATGGGCTGCGAAAGAATTGTTCAAATCTTAGCGTAGATCCAATAAATTGTTTCCGATTGAGAGATATATTTTATCATTCTGCAGCGCAGAGCAATTCATGTCAACAGAAGATCAACACTAATTAGAAAAAAACTTTTTAAGGGAGGTAACTCAACATTGAAGCTTCCTCCTTTATTTGAATTTATTTTTAGAATGAAAGAACAATTTATTTAATTTTGAGGGGGATCCAGGAATTCTTTTTAATCTTTAGTGACTATGGCATTGGAAGAGATATGCACTCTCTGCGTGCTTTCTAGTTACCATCTTCTGTTATGCATTTTTGGAAACTACACTTTTCGAAATTACTGGAATGATTCCAAAATGATGTATGAATCTAGCGTGTAATCATTGTATATTGGTTAAGCACGGGCTAATTAGTCAACCAAAACTGTCAACATAGGTTTCTTCAGTTTTCAAGGTTTGCTGGCTATGTATGTATGTATCACGCGTACAGGCCGCACCAATGGAGCTATTAAGCATTTACTCCCTATTGGGTCTAGAAAAAACATTTTTTGTTTGTAGATAATCTCCCGCCCCACCAAAAGAAAATTAGGTTTTTAGTGGTGGGTTCACTTTGCAAGGTGTGTTTATGCTAAATTGATCCCTTAGTTTGTGTCCAGCAGCATTCACTCTTGTTATTTGAAAATTCAGGCGTTTTTATTGACCACTGCTCTGCTAAACGAAAGGCGAGAGAAGTAACTTATTCATTGATCAATCTGTTTTTATATTCTTTAACTGATCACCGCAACCCGCCATGCTGCCAAAGATGTTGGTTACCTGACGGTTTCTATTGAGTGACAACCCGCACCTTTTAAGATAACAGGTATCTTTTGTTTGGTTTTGGTGTTTAACTTTCAGGTAAGAAATTAGAATTGGAAGGTGTTTAACTTTCAGGTAAGAAATTAGGTGAGAAAAACAAACAAAACAAATTTAAGTAGGTTGTCTAATATTGAAAAGCTAGTTTCAAAGTTAAAATGCAAATATCTTTTCATTTTATTTTTATCAGATGACGTATTGAAAACTTTTACTATTAATTCTTAATGACTATTTACCTTCATCTTGATTCAAGCTAGGCATGACGAGTAGGTTTATGGTTAGATTTGTTAGGTTATTTCGGAGTAACGTCTTCGTTTTGTGTTATTACAACGTTTCAGTTGCGTACCCCCACCCTTCCTCTGGTGTCTGTTGTGTTGTGGAATGTCGAATCTTGCTCTGAGAGGGACATAAGATGAACGAAATACTATTAGAAAACAAACCTGGCTGCTGCAGGGTCAAACTCCATTCCTTTTAAGGGAGGCAACTCCTCACTGATTGCATCCATAAATATTGTAATATTTGGAATGCAATCAGTGAAGAGTTGCCACCCCCTTAAATAAGGTGAGGGTTGTTCTTGTTCTTGTTATTACGGTGGAAGTTTGACAATCAATAGTAATGGACAATGGTTCTTCTAAACGATTCGAAAAATATTAAATCTCCCTTGCTTGTTTCTAAGTCTGCAAATCGCACCTGGCGTTTACTACATTAAATATTCTCTTTAAAGAAAAGAACCCACCATTTTGATCTCTCAGTGTCATACAACACGAGATTGCCTGACTTTTTCTATATTCTTTTTCGTTTTAATTTTTTTTATCTTATTTTCACCAATCCAAAATCTTGATACATCGATTTTTGAATAGCTGCTTATTAAATATCCATAAGTCTCGTCAAGAAACAGTGAAACGTCAAACCATTTATGGCTAAGAAAAGATTGTTTATTTATTGAAAAAATAAGTCGTTCTTTATTTGCAAGAAAATTATTTTCGGGTGCAAAACGGACATCTTTCCGATGATAACTACGGCTAGGTTATTCAAAAACTAGTTAATCCCAGCGAAAAGAAATCACGGATATACGGAATTTCTATGAGATGATTGTTTTAGAAAAGAAACTTCTGAACTCGTTTCAGTGGAAGAGCCCATTTTTCTCCATTGGGGGCAAGGGATATTTTTATCAACAAAATTGTTACCTTCAAGTGAAAGAGTCCATTGTTACCGCCAGAGAAACAGAAAAGAGCATAGTGTTCATTATGCAAGGTGGCGCAAACGCCACTTTCCATTTTGAAACTTAAATAATCTTTTTAATAAAAATGTGAAGACATTTTCCCTTTAGATATATTTAGTTTGGGCCTTGGAAATTACTTTGAACTAATTGTTGAATATAACATCCCGCAAATGCCTTCCATTTTCAGCTTCTCAGATTAATTTCACGTGGATCAGAAATTAACTGGTCGCCAGATTTGACTGCACCCAATTCTTTTCCCTTTGGGGTTATCTTAGAGAAAGAGTTTGCGTAAACAAGCCCCCAAACACTCCTAAAACTGAAGAATAATATCCGACAAGAAATTAGAGCATTGGCGCCAGATGCATTACGAGCTGACATGGAACATTGCCTAGAAATGATTCAACTCTACGCAGCTGAAAATGGGAGGCATTTACAGGATGTTATATTCTACAATTAGTTCAAAGTAATTTCCAAGGTTTAAAATAGATATAGCTATAAGGAGAATTCCTTTTCCTTTTTAATAAGAAATATATTCAAGTTTTAAAACTGGAAATTACTTTCGCGCCACCCAATATAAAGTAGATTGTTGAAAACTTCCTGTTGAGAAACTTCATTGATATCAAACCGATAGACAAACAAAAAAATATGACTGCGGGATATAGATATATGTTATACGTCTAAGACATATTTTACAACATGTAGTTATTTTGCTGTGGGCGTCTGTGTATGCTAGAAGAAGGCAGGTGTCTGATACAAAATTCAAAACCATTGGTATGAAACTGACAAGAAAACGTTTACTATTTGAGTCTTTTAATACATACTCTTTCCTGTTCACTCCCCTCCTTTCACTCTCTTAATACGACTTCCCCCCCTCTCTCTCTCTCTCTATATATATATATATGATAATTATAATGACATTTATTAGTTGAGAGCCTATATTTGCCTGGCGCCGGTGTGATCGACTGCTAAACGAGCGGCCTAAATCGTATGAATTAAGAAACGAACTCCGTGCGGGGATCGAACCCGCGTCCACCTTAGAAGCTATCTTATACGCAGGTACTGCTCTGCCGACTGAGCTAACGAAGGTCTCATGGTAGGCAGGAGTCTTTTTACCCTACACTTTGTTGGCTTCTCCATTCTCACGTTCGTATTTTAGGCACGAATATAATGCGGCTCTCGATGTCGACAGTATGAGATCAAATGATGGATAATTTTATATCCCACAGAATATGATAATTATAATAACATTCATTAGTTGAGAGCCTATATTTGCCCGGCGCCGGTGAGGGCGACTGCTAAACGATCAGCCTAAATCGTCAATGTGAATAAAGAAACGAACTCCGTTTCTTTATTCACATTCACGCGACTGCCAAGCTGTAGGTTTTTAGCAACCTTTTCTTTAATGGACTGCCTTACAGGGTTGAAGGGTTATATCAGGCTTACTATTTTACCCTCAACCGGGGAGCTGGAAGTGTATTCATGCCTTTCCCAAGGGCATTAGTGCGAAGTGATCACAAAATACCTCTGCCGGAATTTGAAATCCATTCACCGATTCCAATTCTCTGTTAACAGTTAAGACACTCCGCACCTCCATTATAAAGGGTGTCCCGTAAGAATTCCATTTCCTACCCGCCGGGAATAACTTTGTATTGAAACAAAATCCTCAAGTCTCAATATGACGTCTCTCAGCCGGGCCAATACAAAGTTACGAATATATATATTTCTCGTTTTCTGTGGGTTTCAATTATACCTACGATGTGCCAGTCAATGTTGTCCAATTCCATTTGTAGTTGGTCTAGTCTATGCCACGAATATTGTAAGTGTAGATCTTGTTGTTTAGTTTGTTTAATGTCCAAGAGTTTGTCTTTCTTGGACAGTGTCTGCTCGCATTCGAGGGCATATTGCCCGCAGGCACACGAAGCAATGCGGTTGGACCTTTAGTAGGCGATGATCCAACAGGAACGGTACGATATTTGTATGGTTGTGCTGTCATATTGGATTTGGGATGGTGGTGGCTAATTTAGCTCACCCGTTGCCAGTCTTTCTGGTGAGCATTCAGGTTGGTGCCACCTTATTCGTATATTCGGTGGGTCCCTATATATCTACAGGGGGTCTATGGTTCACGCCATCTTAGACGGTATATATATATGGAGTTTTCCCCATTCGCCACCTGGGGACGTGCAGGGTAGCAGAGAGATCCTGCCCCCTCCAGATTTGTGTTGGTTGGCTTGAAAGGGTCAACCTTTGCTGTGTTTATAAGTTACAATAGTTAGTCAGATAGTTTTCGTTTTTGTTTTCATTTTGGTTCCTTATTTCCTTATGTCTTGACTTATAAAGAGTGTAGATAGCATGTTCTCTCTTCTCTGACGGCTTCAAGACGATATAAAATCGTCAGTCTCGTTCGTCAATTGTCGCGACTGATAAGAGAGTGTATGAATGAATTTCTAATTCCAACTGTCTTTATATAGAGGGGGCGAAGGGGGTAGGTAGTTACTTGGTTTCCACTTTTGTTTGATGCGACATGGAATCGTTTTTTAAGCGAGTACAACAATGTTTTAGATGTAATTTCTAGAACGAATGAATTGGATTCTAAAGCTTATGGTAAGTTACCACCTATTCTATTATAAAGGGAGAGAGGACAATAAATTCAGTGGCGTAGGATTCTTAGTTAATAACAACATTGCTGGCAACGTAATAACTTTTGACAGTATGTCAGACATAATCGCTTAGATTAAGCAAAAGATACACGCTAAAGGTAATCCAGGTTTAAGCGACTACTTTTCTGACCAAGACATTAAAGAGTTTTATGACGATATCGGTAAGATAATGGACAGAAAGAAGACTAACTGCACAATACTCATGGGTGACTTCAACGCTAAGATAGGTCAAGGAAAAGTTGGCGAATCTAGTGTAGGAAAATATGGAATAGGACAAAGAAATGAGAGAGGTGACATGCTAGTAGATTTCTCAGAAAGATACGGTTTAAAGATAACTAATACATTCTTTCAAAAACGGGAAGATCGAAAGTGGACTTGGAAAAGCCCAAACGGCACGACTAAAAACGAAATCGACTTCATACTAACTAACAAGATCGATAACATTAAAGACGGTACCGTTATGAATAAAGTAGACATGGGAAGTTGCATGGTAGTGTGTAGAACTAAATATAGCTTTAAAACTGAAAGGAATAAAATGATTCTCAAGAAGAAGAGATGCCCCGCTAAGATAAGAGATAGAGAACATTAGCAACTTCAGAGTAGCGATAGAGAACAGATTTCAGGCCTTATGGACAGTGACTTAGAGGAAAAGAGTAATAGTCTGAAAAATATAATTAAGGAAACAGCAGAGATGGTAGACAATTCAAAGGAAGACCGTAAAGCAGGAAATACTCTAAAGCAACATTAAAACTAATCAAACACAGAAGAAATATGGAGATAGAAACTAAAGAAGACGAAAACAAAAAATCAAAACTTAACAAATTAATAAATAAATTAACGAGAAAAACACGAAAAGGATAGTAGAGGCTATCAGAAAG
>VCCN01004626.1:7312513-7323108 GCA_006491835.1 Architeuthis dux | reverse complement strand
TAAATATTTCATATGTTGTCGAAATAAAATCCATTATTGTATTTGAACTTTAAATAACGAACTATGATAACCAACATTTAATAATCAATGCTAGTTCCATTATCATCTATCATTTGTTTCATTCTCTTAATCATGCTATCCGATAACCTTCAACAACGAAAGCTCCAACTTGTTCTATTCGTACTTAAGTATTGCAAATAATAAATCTTTGTCTCTAAAAGTTCTTAAACTTAACTTGGACTTGATTATTTCCCACATTGATTGAGGTCTGGAGACTCTCCAGACCAAACAAATTCTGAATTTCATAATCTTGGAAAATGGTTCTATTGATTTAGCATAATGTTCAGTGTATTATCCTATTGGTATATTGCCAAATTGGAACAAGGAAGTTGTTGATTGTATGTACAGTGTCGCCCATGAATGAGTACACACCTACCACATTCTTAGCTATTTTTCTTCTAAACCAAACATAGCAGGATTTTATTATTTCTAGTGGAACATTGCACAATCAAAACGAATATTATCAGGTATTGTTTATGACCAAACTCTACAGCATTAAAACTATGAATATCTTGCCTCCAAAAATGAGTACACACCTACGAAAAAGTGTTTTCGGCAACAGTTTCAATGCTATAGCGTTTGGTCATAAATAATGCCTGATACTATTCGTTTTTATTGTGTAATACCCCACTAGAAATAATAAAGCCCTGCTGTGTTTGATTTAAAAGACAATTACATTTCTGCATGTATCATTGTTCTCTTTTTTATGTATGTATCAGTGTTCTCCACTCGTACCCTCATCGAGGGTGTGGCGGGATTAGGTACACACGGGCAATTGTGATTAAGACCAACTTTTGGCTTGCCAGGCCTGTCGAAGCTCCGTTCTCTTTACGGCACCTGGTAATACCAAACGGTCACCCATTTTTTTTAACTCAGCAGGCTCGACGTATCTTAACGTCGGTGATCTTACGAGAAAATCTTACGTGTATCCAACGTGATTTGGCTGTAACCCCTCGGCCTCGGAGGGAGATCCATCAATCCTAGTCCTTGTGCTGAATGCTTAGTGGTGAGGTATTGGCTATCATATTTAAAGTCTTTGATATGACTCAGCGGTGGAGTGGACCGAACCGGAGGCGAGCACTCTACCACTAGGCCACGGTTATCGGTATAGCTGTTGGATGAAGGGAATGAAGTGCTTATTTAGAATGTCTTCCTTGTAATAACTGGCAGTGTCACTGTCAGTAATCCAACACCTTGACTGGTGATACAACCCCACACCATTATGCCACTGCCTCCAAATGATTTCGTTGGTTGTATGCAGTTTTTTTCTAAATATTTGCATTGATCTTTTGAGGCATTCATGATTTATGATGCCAATCTGGAAGCAGAGAAAATCTTGACTCATCAAAGAAGATGACATACCGGAAGAAATGAGAATATTTGTCCTTATACAGGGTGTCCCGTAAGTAACGTCCAATTTGTCACAAAATTAACGCTAGTTCTATTTAAGGAAAGCAACTCTTTAATAATTGCTTTTAATAGCAATTTAATAATAATTTAATAGTTGCTTCCCGTATAACTGGTATTAACTTTGGGACAAATAAGGAGTTACTTCTGTGACACACTATATATATCAATAACACATTTCTATCAGCAATGTTCTTTTATGGTAGTTGAGGTTTTCTTGTACGAAATCACTGTAAATGTGAAGTTCTTTGGGAGACCTCCTGATAGTACATGAGTTCTCAAACAGGGGTACAGATACCCCTTGGGGTACGCAAAAGAATTAACGGGGTACGCGAGGTTTGTAAAAACACATAAGTTTTGAAGTACTTTCAACCAACTAAACAAATATCTTGCAAGACTGTCAACTGGGAATGTTATGCGAGTGTGTCTCTCTGAAACTGTGCCGAGTAGAGAAATGTAACATTAAATTAAATGAAGTTACAAACAAATACACATGTCTATTGTTTGTTCTGTGGTATTCATACATTTTACACTATATTCTTCACAAGGGGTATGCCAAAACTACCGGATAGGACGAACGGGTAAGCTGAAAGAAAAGAGCTGAGAACGCCTGTGATAGTATATTTGGGGGGACTTTTTTCCTTCACTGGAAGTAAAATTCTTAGACAAACTTATTTGGATGATAAGGAAAACTCTCATTCCAAACCGGAAAGTCCAACCATTCGTCCAGCGTCGTGTACCCGCTTAATGGGGCTCTGGTGAAGCTTCGACGGGCCTAGCAAACAGGAAGTGGATTGTAATAAATTTCTCAAATAAAATAGAGGATAAAAAAGACGGACGAAATGACGCAACTGCCGGATTGGTAATTAAGATTAAGCACTATTATAATAATAATTGACTTCACCTGATCTCCAGTGTAACCCACTAGGTACTTCTGGTGTAAAGCCTCGATGAGCACAAATAATACGAATAATAATTGGAGACTTGCTATCACTTGATCCCCAGTGTAAGCTATTAATAACTTATTATGTGAAAACTGGACGAGGTTGGCAACAGACAGTGTAGGGAACGTGTGCCCGAAATGTACGGTTAATGGGGCCCTGGTGAAACTTCGACGGGCCTAGCAAGACGGGAGTGGACTATAATAAATTGTTCAAGTAAAATAAAGGAGAATAAAAACGGACGGACGAAATAACGTGACTGCCGTCTCCACCTCCCGACGACACCTTGAGTACGAGTGGAAGATTTTTTTAAAATCATTTCTCCTGAGACCCTGATAATTCTTAATCTCAAAAATCCAACTCTTGTTAATGCTTTCATTCAGTTTAATCCAAGGAATCTTAATTTCCCTGGTGTTCCTCTCCTTTTACCTTAACTTTAACTTTCTTTCGGCAACTTCACAGACGTATTTCTTCCTTGTTTTTTCTATGTTGTCTTTTTTAAATAAAAGAATCATTTTATTTTCTTTCTTATTTAAACAAAAAATCAATTCTTCCTTCCTTTGTTCATTTTACCCGCCTTTTTTTCACATTGTCTTGATGAACGCGGGAAAACTGATTACTCCAGAGTTCGCCTCGAACCAAAATCTCACTTAGCCTAAAAAAAAGTCGATTAAAGATTCCTTCCGTCAGAAATCCGGCTTTTGTGGAAAACCATCGTTGAGAACCGATTAAATAACATAATGTTATCTCATCTTTCTTTACAGAGCCGAGTAATTCCCACGGCAAAAACATGTCGAAGAGACACAATTTCTATTGATCAATGAAGCATAATGGAGGTGCAGGGTGGCCTTACGGTGAACGGGCTGTTTGTGTTCACTTCGCACAAATACCCTTTGGGAAAGGCATGAATCTATCTCTCTCCCTAACCATAGGTGAACAAGTGCAGGGTGAAGTGAGTGATGCTACTTTGGATGCTTGTTGCCTCTACATATAGCAAACGGGCCGGGTATGTAATAATGTGATATGTGGAGCCAAAGCAGGGACGGCTGAGGCCGTAGCCAGCGTAAGGGTACCACTTTCTTATTTAATGAAACAAATAGTCCGCTCCCTTAGTTACTATAGTGTTACATGCTGGACAAAAAGACCAAACTTTCAAGGATGGTCCTTAAGGTGATTATATTTAATATTTCCAATGGGCCCAAGCAAAATTATTGACATTAAGAAAAATTCTTTTTTTATTTAGTAGATGAAGAATAAATAATAAATGACATGTATTATCAATAATGAGGTCAGGAAACAGTTATAATATATATGTTACCATGGTATATTATATTAAGTTACATGTACGGTAGTTGTGTTGTAAACATAAAGTAAGAAACCTTTTGTGTGTAACACATTTTGCAAATTACCAAAACATATTTGCAAGGTAAGGATTTTCTCCAATTTATAAATGAAATTCCAAGAGTAACTCACCTGTGTTGGCGATATATTTTCAAATGATCGGCTCTTCTTCGTGAACAGTGATCATCGTACACCATTGACACTGTCTGCATCTGTCCATACAGCAGAATTATGTTGTGCTCAAGAGCTTTAAAATGGACAGCCTCAGCAGTAACAGGATAGAAGGGGTTATCTGCCATGAATTAAAAGCTTCTGTTATTTCACCAAAGCGCCCCCAAATTGACCATGCTGTCTCCTTTCCTTTTCCTCTGAATGCTGAGGTTGTGTCAGTCTCAGTGAAACTGTGAAAAACAGGAAGTGCTATGGACTTGTATATGCCAAGTTTTGTGCAGATTGCTCTTACGTCATACGTCTTTCTCTCCTTTCCAGTTCCAAAGTCAACCACACAATCCACATCAGGAAATGTGACATTGAAGGTATGGAATTGCTCAAAAAGTAGAATCAGGACATCTGTGTCTGATGCTCGCACTCTGATGCTTTTGTACCTGCAGTGAAGTGCATGCTTCATGTGTAAATGTATGCGTACATCAGCTTCTTCATATGGTGGATCTTGCATTTCAAGACCTTGTCCTTTGTTAACAACAGATGTGTGTTGAATGATGTAGATGTCTGGTAGGAATTCTGTCTTGCTAACTGTATGGCTGATGAGTTCATTCTACTATTCTTTGTTCTGCGAATTTCTTAAAAAGTCTTTGAAATGGGTTTTCTGTGGGATTTTTGTAGATCCTGATACTTTGATTCTACACCCTATTCCTCTGTTGTCACAGGTTCCACTTTTAATGGTTGACTGGAAGTAGCAATCTTGGACAATGTCCACCCTTTTGACAGTCTTCGGTTTTTGTTTGATGTGTTGTACAAACTCATTTGAATATTCTTGGAAGGCTTTTCCTGTTGGGTGAATTGTGTGCAGTAATAATCCACCATCTTCAATTGAGCAACCGAATATTTTGTCAACTTCACTGATTGGCCCTTTTCGATCAGACCAAATTTGAATAGGTTCATAGCGTTTATAAGAAAGGAAAGATAGGAACGAATATCTTTTTTCTTTATTACGTCAAATTACGTTATATAATTCTTATTTTAAATCAATTCTCTGAATAAAAGATTGTGACGTAAGAAAAAGCGTCCGTAATTTAAGAAGCTAAAACATTTTTTAACATTTCATATTGTAAGCATAGAGATATTACCTGTGATGAACACAAATAGATAGACACTTCTTTTTAATATCTCATATTGCAAGCGTAGAGTTATGACCTATAACTTATGGAGGAACACAAATAGATAGACACTTCTTGGATACAAACGAAAATGTAGCAAGGCTCGAGAAAACCAGTCAGTGTCCATTTTCAAAGTGTCTATTTTTAAAATCTCTTAACAGCTTTATTATTATTTGTGTTATCAATTGGAAACAAATAGTTTTATTTCAGAAACAAATGTTGCCAAATGCTGTCAAAAATTATGTAAACAACGTCGCAGGTGTTTGTTCCTTTTCTTGTTTGCTGGTTGATTTTCCAACTGAGGTCCTTCTTTACAAGACAATGTATTCTTTCATGATAATTTGATTTTCGATTATTAAATTTCGTGTCGTCTTTGTTGGGGACATCGACTCTCTTTCATAGTTTGAATAAGCTACTGTTTTGTTTATTTGTGCTGGAGAAGCAATTTAAAACTCCGAATCAGTGTTGTTTGTGGTTTGTATATTACTGTAAACTCCTTGTGGAGCATAGGGCCACAACCACACTGCGCCAGTGAATTCGGTTTTGGGCAAATCCCTCAGTTGGGTCCATGTCAGTCCGGTCACCTTTGCCCCCCTCTCGACTGATCTTTACCAGGTCTCCTTTGGTCTCCCAACTCATTTCTTCCCACGTGGATTCCAGTCCGACACTTGAACCAATTCCCCGTTCTCAAATAGGGATTTGGTGTTCCATACCTGTATCCTGGTTTTTGCTTTAGGTTCCAGTAGCAAGTAGGTGGAGTTGCTAGCCCCTTTGCTCAATCCCCCTCCTTTCCCTGGGTTTGGGACCGGCAAGATAACCCAAAAAGAACATTTTGGCAGAGTTATCAAGAATTATTGAATACTTTAATAATATCTTAGAAAGAAGGGGCAATTGGTACAGTCTTCAGTTTATTGTTTTGGTTTGTTCGAATGTTTTAAAATCTATTTCAATACGATATATTTGCTTCTTATCGTAAAATCTAAGTTTGCTGCAGTCTTCCACATTCCTCTTCGGGGATTCTTTTGGACACACATCCTCATTTTACTGATGTTATCACAACGTCCCAGCTGCAATACTCTCCGGCCTCCCTCAGCTACAATATTTTTACAAATAAATTCGAACGACATCAGCATGAATTTACTTAGGTATGTAGGTATTTTCTAAATTGTGTTACAGGCATGAGCACACACATGTATAAACGCTCTCACACACATATCCACACACACACACACACACACACACACACACTTACAATATTTACCAAGCTTAATTTAAGACGGCCAAATGGGTAGAAATTAGAGGTAAGGAGGTTGTGTTGCGTCAATCTCCCAATTGGGACGAAATTCTGGCTTTTACTCGGGCTGGAACACAGACCCCTGGCACTAATGAGAAATAGATAACTATTTCAACCACGAAGCCCCCCCCCACACACACACACAGACACACACACATACATGGTATTAACATAGATATAAATAGATATAGAGATATATGAGCGTGTGCATGAAGACACTGATAGAAAGAAATGGATTTGCTCAGCTTTAATTCCAGATGGCTTTCTGGTGCAAGACACAATAATTGTGCATCCAGTGAAATCGTATATATTCGTAAATTATATTAAAATATATTAATTACATTCTGTATTAAGGTGACAAAATAAATAAAACTGTGTGCATACTGCAATGTTTGAGAACCGGGTGATAGATAAAGAGATAGAGAGATATGAACAGACCGAGATAGATTTCCTCAGGAAATCTGTCTGTCTGTCTGTCTGTCAGAGGCAGCTACCTCACCAATTAGGCCACAAAGACAGACACTAACAGTTGCACCAAATTAACCAAATACACCACCATCTTTGTCAACATAGCAGTAGTATTACAGTACATTAACCAATAAGAACCCACTGTGACACCGATGATATATACAATGTAATTGATCTGCACAGTCTCTTATATAATATTATATTGTATCCTTGATTTTAACTCACGATATCTACTAAACATCTTGGTGCAGTTATGTGACTGTGTGTCAATTTGCCAGAACCCCACATAATGTTCCTTCAAGTAGAAATGGGTCTGGTTTCTTTTAATATCACATTAGTAGTACTAGTCCAAACAAATTACAAAATTACTTTTTTTATAAAACAAATTAATTAATATTCAAATATTAATTTTTTAAACCATTTTTTTTCATAATGTAAAAACAAATCTTCTAATTATGAAATTATTTACCTTACAAAGATAGTGATATTATCTATGTGTATAAAACTTATTATTGTCATTTTTCTTTAAACAATGCTTTAACCATATTTTCTTAGGCTTTCAATACGATTTAACCAATATGTCTATTCTGTTCAGAACACTCTGATTCTTGCATATTCTATAAGAATTGTCATTAGCATATTGTAACTAAGAAAAATCCGTTAGGTAAAAGTGTTTTTAAAAAAGAGCAGAGAAGAGACATGAAAATAGTGTGGCCATCTGTTTCCGTTGCTACTTACATTTCTGTATCTTAAGACAAGTGAAAGAAATAGGTTTGCTCAGCTTTATATTCCAGATGGCTTTATTTGAATATTGGTAGGTGAGGACAAAAGTCCAACTCCCCCAATCAACTAAAGGAAGTAAGGAACAAGAAACATACACGCATCTTATTCAAAATAAACACCTTTTTCCTGGAAGAGGAAAGGTTGCACACAAACCTCAGTTGTCCAGGCTGAGTTTTTAATTACTACAGATAATCTTATTTTCATTAACAGTTTTCAGTAAATTTCCTATTCACTTCAGCAACATTTTCTGAATATCTATTAAATCAATACTTTATGTATTTAATGGAAGACTTACAGATGAGCCATTTCTTTCTCGAAAACCTAACCATCAAGGAATAAGTTTTCATTATCTATGGAAACCATTTTCAATCATTTTCGTCCTTAAATACGTATATGATCAGTTTTAGGGAGATTGATCTATTCACTGCCCACCAGTAAACTAAAATATCTAGGCTGCTACTTTAATTACTCACAGTATGCTTATTATTCATATAAGAATTCCGGTTATGTGGGGCCTATCCCAGCTCCCAACTTCTGTCCTTTGTATTAGTTCTAATTAATGCAATGGTAATCAATCACCGTTTCAAAGACAGACTATAAAACTAACTATGTCAGTCAAAATTTACAATCATAATATAATGCAGTAGCACTATTATTTATTAGACAACTTAAACTGTCCAATTGACCATATGGTAATCTATTTTAATAGAGCAGAGCATTAGTTGCCAAACATTTCTTGTACTCAAGAATGAGACCAACAAAACATTTCAAACATGTCTTGTAATTATTCAAAACCAACTAAGAAAAAAGATGTATCCAAAAATGAAAATTCCCGTCGTTATTATTTTTAGTGCAAGGAAATATGCAGGTAGAGAGAACTTGTAACGTAATCAGAGCTAAAAGTAATTTGTCCTCTTTAATAAAGTCTATCATATTTTGGTAGTAGCATTCAGTCTATACAGGCATCAGTAAGGTTAAGTCTACTGCAACACGTGGAAAGCAAAACGGCAAACTGAAAGTGAAACACGATTATCAAAGGAAATTAAGAATTATAGATTCTTTTTCAGCACTCTGATATTTCTTTTCATAATATCTGCTTGAGATCGAGCCAGACTATTAGATGGTGAGGGGAGATTTTACTTAATATATTATGATTAAGAATGTGAAAGGCTTTACAGAAACTAAAATAAAACTAGCATCCCAAGAATCACCGCCACCCATATATGCGTATTAAAAAGTTGGGAAAAGAAGTGATCAATTAATTTGTTGGGTTGTGATCACTAAAAAGCTCTGAATTTTCATGCGGCACAAACTAGTGACCAATTTAACATAAAATTACATTGCATAAAAAATCCCCTTCTAAAAACCTATTTAGGTGGGAATTTTCAAATAAACAAAAAAATCATTTTCCCTACTCATTGAGAGGAGTGTGTGTGCAAAATTTCAAGTTTCTACTATGAACGGTTAAGGCTGAGCGAAGTCCGAATATATAGATCGATAGATACATATAAATGTCAGAACACATGAATAACCTAAACCCAGCAATAAACCAGTATTGTTGGTAGCTGTGATTAATTATTACAGCTACGAAAACAAAAGTTGTGCTTTGTGTTTAGTGGAAAAAAGTTGCATGATTTTATCCACTGATACCAGTACAATTAAGATTGAAAGATTTACAATATTTTAATGAAATATTTTAAAATCCTAAACTAAAATGTCATGTAAGCAAAATACTAAAAAGATTTTAAAATAGGTACTTCTCAGAAGAATACCAACAGACATCAACTTAAAGTAATTTTTATAATCTTATGTATTTTTTAAATGTTGACTATTATAATATTATGAATTGAGATGCCCAGGGAGGCATTACATGTAAATAAATAATATAAGATTAAAAATAATATAAGCTTAAAAATAATATAAGCTTAAAAATCAGCATATTATTCGATTTTAATAAAAATGTTCGATACTTATTTATTAAAGGACGGATTTAAAAAAATAATTTTCCATTCTAAATTTCAGAGAAGAATTCTTTTCATATGATTCCTACCCCACATTTTATTAATTTGATGATTTCTTTATTTTATATAATCGTGCTTTCGTTGATTTTACCTATTTTACAGATATATACCTCGAGATACTAATTATGTTTACCTATTTTAAATATCCAGTAACTGGTGGAACGGAACTCTTACTTTGGGATTAAAAAAACAGGAAAATTAAGTAAAATGATTTCTTTTTCGGCAAACTTTTAGTTTTATTCGATTAATTATAATTCAGGTTTTTGATTTGTGGAAAAAAAGGATTTTCTCACTCAACATTTAAAAAGAAAGATTTTTCACCATTTTGATTATTCCCATATTTTTTGGAATTTTTTGAAATGTATGTTTTACTCTTTCTATATTGCGGTTCGACTGAAACATATATAAAACATAATATAGCAAGGATAAATAATTAAATATAGCGAAAAAATATTTACCGGCTGTATTTTTTATATATGTTATTCTGTTTTTTGTTTATGTAAATTGATAGCTATTTCAAATTGTGGTAGCTGCAGACGACAACTTGCCTTTTTTTGCACGATGCAGCTATGTTGCATTTTAATTTTGTTTTTGTTTTGTTTCACTCAAATATATGTGTACTGCATTGTCTACTATACATTTAAAAAATCAGGTGTCGCTTACGTGCTTGAAAATCTCTTTTCATTTTTGTCCATTTTGTTCATACCTATCGATGACTTTGCCAGTCACTTCTTTTAGTGTTGCTAAATTTATATCTATAATTTTGTAGTTTTTTTAATTTTATTAGATTTCTCGAAAACCGCTGATCCAAAAACTTCAAACTCGACACTGCACTGCCTTGTGTTCTGACTATTATATCTGGCGAATGTAAACTTCGTACAATGGCCAGTTGTTAGTTACGTAATGAGACGCTGTTCTTTGTTTATGAGGTCGTTAATAGCAA
>VCCN01004626.1:7000011-7010573 GCA_006491835.1 Architeuthis dux | reverse complement strand
GTGTGTGTGTGTGTGTGTTTTTCTGTGACAGAGGTTTTAATAACGAAAGTCGTGGAGACTGTTTATACCGTACCTACGGTTATTGTTAGTTAAGTTATTGTTAATCGAGGCTGTAGCAAATATTTTTGTCGCTTTTTAAGGTTAAGGTTGTTTTTTTTGGTTATAACAATTTGAAAAAACACAATGGTCCAAAAGAAGCGAAAATGGTCAGCTTATTTGCGCCACCTGTAGTCTCATCTATATAAAGGATTTATTCATGGATAGTCATTTAACAAGTCCATTGAAATCTTGATTTTAATCTCTCATCTCACGTTTTTGGTCTTGGGCTTTTTTTTTTTACTTTCTGTATTTTTTCTTTCTTTTCTTTTTCTTTTTTCTTTGCTCCTCAATTTTTCTTTCCTCTGAACTCATTCTTTTTCATTTTGTGTTCTTCCCCACCACGCCACCCTTCCTACTTGCTCTTTTACTGAGAAGATTGCAAGATAAATGAAAGAGCTTTTGTTAAATCCTAAAATGCCAATGAGATGAGACACCGAAGAGCCTTCAAGGCCATTGAATCAAATCGTAAATCATCGGCCAAAAAAAAGGCCGACCGATGTCACAAGCGAAATGATTGATGAAAGGGGAAAGTGCAAGGCTGCCAAACATGATAAGACGTTAATTTTCATTGGTTGACGCCCAGTCTGGCCATCACAAAAATGCAAATTCAGTCATGCTCCAACAATGCATGCGCATGCGCATCTCTCAGCTAATTTCCATCAGGGCACGTATGTAGGTCAGTGGAAGGGTTGCCAGGTGTCTTTTGCCTCACAAAACCAAGTTTGTATTAAATGGTATTTGGACCAAATTAAGTAGCTTCAGTACCAAAATAATCAAATAACTTAAAATCCATCATCAGACTAAACTTGTAGGCCCTAATTACTTGGAGGAGTGGCGCAACACAGTCTCCTTTTTTTCCTCTTTTCCCTGTGGCAGATTAAATTAACCTTCCATATGCATGTTTCTACGTTAACCCATTAACTGTGGAAGGTAGCAAGTGTAATAGTTATCCCTAGCAAAATAAAAGCCCTTGTCCATTGCAAGGCAAGTGTAATAGTTATCCATTGCAAGATAAAGGCCCTCGTTCATTGTAAGATAAAAGCCCTGACTCACATATAGAACTGAGTTGACATCAATCACAATAAAAACGGAAATGTTATTGACTTAGCCATAGGACTGGAAATTTTCTGTCATCTGCAGTTATTGGGTTAAGTATTGTTCACACATTAGAAACCATCAACCAAAACTCTTTAAGTTTTTAAGCCGGTCTGGCTGGCTGGCTATGTATGTATGTATCGTGTGTACAGGTCGGACAAATGGAGCTTCAGGGCTAAAAATGTTAACATTTACTTCTTATTAAGTCTAGAAAGAACTTTTTTTTTATCACTACAAAGTCCGAATTTTCACAGACTATCCCTAGCAAATGTTTTTGCTAAATAGTGGACCTATTTAGCATAAATTCACATTGTAAATTAACCCCTTCCCACTATTAGTCTGTGTCCGGCCGTGTTCATGCTTGTTTCCCGAAAATTCGGACTTTGTAGTGATCACTGCCCACCAAAAAAGAGAAGTAACTTATTCATTGATCACCCCTTTTTCCAATTTTTTAATTGATCACCCCCACATGTCATGATGCCAAAAGACGTTGGCCACGTGCCGGTTTCTATTGAGTGACTAACCAGACCTATCCCTATTTCAATCAATCACGAAAATCGAGTCAAGCGAAATAACGTCACCATTTTCCATTGAACTGCATCGATGACTATCGTTTTCAGATTTGATCTTTTCTTTAAACTGAAGTACAAAGAAGAAACTTTCTAGGGAGAAAAAGATTCTTCTTGATATCATCTTTTGTGTCGCGACAATCTTACGAAAACCGGTAAACACAAAAGTGTGTCATTGATGCAGACGAAAGCGGCATCCGAAGCCTTCCCGCCAAAAGTACTAGTCAGGCGAAAGAAGAAGCAATTGTAGCACACGGCCAACTTTGGCATAAAACCACATTTATCGGATAAAACAAAGTGAAGATCTTTTATTGGCTCAGGGTCCTGGAAAGGCCGAAGAAGAATGTGTCGAAAACAAATGTAGGGGAAAGAAATGAATGGAAAATGTAGCCAACAGCTTATTTTAAGAGTTTCGTTTCTAAAGTGAACTGGCTTTCGTTAACGTTTAATTTTGGGGCTTATGAGCATTGACTGGAAAGTTGTGAATAAAAGAATATATGATGAAGTTGCATTTTCATCTGCTATCGTAAGGCACTACTGATGCGCTCTGGGTTAATGGTAATGATGAATTGGCCCCGAAACAATGCCTGACCCCGAGTTATCATCTGATGTAAGCTGTTATTTTTGCAGCTTTACAAAAACAGGCTCGGCTGATGGCTGCTACAGATACTATTATTGTGACAAATACGGTAGGAAGGGAGAAAGGAGTAAAAAGTTAGGTAGTTTAATAAGAGGGGAGAAGGGGGGCGAGAAAAGAAAGTTATTTCAATAATAGGGTAGGAAGGGAGTGGTCTGATTGATGTTACTAATACTACAAGTATGACAGTTCGTCTGCCCGTCTGTATGTAACAAACTACCGCAAACACTTCTCGACATAATTCCATGAAATTTTCTGTGGGTAATCCTGGAAGCCACAGGCAGGTTTTTAGCAAGTTAAATTTTGAAAATTACCCATCAAAATATGTTTTATGGGGCGGGGAGGGGGCTGACCGATTTTCAATACAAATTTTGAAATGTATCTTGAAATTGAAATATTTTTTGTGTTAGGCTTTTTTTAAGAGCCTTGCCTGCTGCTTTATCAGTCACACACAAGGACCGGGTAGTTGCTTTGTACCTGTTCAACTTTAATTCTACTTTTTTTAACTTTCTCTATTTAGATCCGTTAACATGTTTTGTAATATTTAAGTGATCCATCTATGTTTATTCCTAATCCATCTCAGTCAGTTTTTCGAAAGACGTTTTCAAGGCTCGCTGTATTTAGAACCAACCATTGTAAAGTTTCACCCACTCGCCCACTCGATGTTTAAAACGGAGCTCAAATGGAAAAAAATAACAATTTAATTTATTCAAAGCAATATTATCTAAGTCAGGTAATAAAGTTAGAGAAAGACCATGAAAACGAAATAAAACGACGCATAACGATCGGCTGGAAAGCATTTAGTATAAATAGAGACATATTGAAGACAGCCTTGCCAATGTGCTCAAAGCGTAAAGTATACAACGAATGCATAACACCAGCTATGACTTACGGATGCAGAACATGGAAATTAACAAAACGAAAAACCAACTTAGAATCGCACAGAGAGCCTTGGAAAGAGCTATGCTAGGGATAACTCTAAGAGACAGAAAAAGATCGACATGCACTAGAGTGAAGGATATTATACAAATAATTAAGCAACAAAAATGGAGATGGGCTGGTCACTTGGCAAGAAGAGATGACAATAGATGGAGCAAAAGGATAACCGAGTGGTGCCCATGGGACAGTAAACGCAGCAGGAAAAGACCTGACACAAGATGAGATTGAAAGGTTTGCCGGTAGGACATGGCAGAGGTAGCGAAATCGCGGTCGTCATGGAAAGCGATGGGAAATGCCTTTGTCCAACAGTAAACTTATAACGGATGATGATGATGATGATGATGATGATGATGATGATCTAGATGATCTATAGGATTGAGGTATATCAATAATTTCAGCTGTTAAAACGAAAGTTGCCAATTTACGCCACTTATCTATAGGATTAGCTTTTTTACAGCAATTTACTACCCCTCCCCCCGCTAGGGCGGATATTTCAGCTAGTTTAAATAACTGTGTACTTGTGCACTGTACTTTACTTATAAGTGTGTACTTGTGCACTGTACTTAACAAATATTAAAAACATTATGTTGGTCAGCATTTTCTTGTTTATGTTCAACCAGAATGAACTCGGATCTGTTACGCATTTGCAAAAATAAATAGTACAGACGACTATTCTATAATTAGAATTTAATAGTTATTTCCTTTGACAAATCTTTGAGACAAAATACATAGACCATAATGTGGATCTTTATATAAATACATAATTTTGATAATTCTACAAAAGCGTCTTCGTCCAAAATGATAAACGAAGCTACACATGATTTATTGTTAACTGAGGTAATTCAATTCAGTTTCTGAAAAGAACAAAGAACAATATTGTTCACCTTTTATCAACCCAAGACGCTGAAACAAATTTTTTTTGCCTTTTAGTTTCTTTGCTTAAGAGCAAAATTATTATTTCTGCTTCATTCAAAATTCGAAGGGGGAAATTGTGAAATACTAAAATAACATATGTTATCCTTACTATAATTTGAGAAATCGCCGCATGTGTGTATGCACCGACAATTGTACGTAATTCATATTCGCCAGATATGTTGGTCCGTGCACCGGAGATTGCAGTGTTAAGCGAAATCTAATTAAAAATAGATCTTTTATAAATTATAGATCTAAATATACTACATCACCAGCGTTCACGACCGTGGATTTATAGATTTAAAATGTAAGAATGACGTAATGGCATTTTTAAAAAGAATTGTTTTGATTGTTGCTATTAACGACATCATAAACATAAACAAAGAACATCGTCTCATTATTTTATGAATCCCGTTGTGGAATAAACGACAGAAATATTGTGGCTATTCCTTTTGCTTTTCTTATTTTATCAAACCAATTTGTGTAATTATATTCTCCTATTTTCTACTTATTCAACTGCTTTGGGTGGGAGTAGGTTGTGGTGTGGTTTTTTTATTATATCCATGATGGTTGTGGCTGTCTTATGTTGAGTTTATTCAGGTTGATGGTGATTCAGGTTGATGGTGAGGTTGTTGGTAGTATTGTTGGTGGGTAGTGTGATGCGTCTTGTAGTTTTGTTGTCATCTGTTTTGTTCTGTTCAGTTTTGATCCTGTGTATTTTGGGTTCCTTCATCCTAGCGTTGTGTATAAAGAACACACACTCCTCTTAATGACATACACACACACACATATACGCACATAATCATATACATGCCATACACACACACTGATATATACACACAGACATACACACACATATACACACAAACCTATAAACACTCATCCATAGACACTTATCCTCACCCCATCCAGACAACACATCAAGAGCCATAAATCAGACCCATTTAAAACCCAGAGAAGATAGCCACTATCTAAACCCCCACTCCCTACCGCCACCCACTTAAAAAACCATACACTGACCCTTTCAAAAAAAGTAACTCCCTATTTAACAAACCAGGTCACCTGGACATACAAAACACGTCTCATTTCATCCACACTACACCACATGGATAATCGCACGACTCTGCTATGTTCAAATTTCTTCTGATGACGTGTTCACAACGACGAAATGCATAAAGCTTTATCTTCATGATAATAAACATGTTTGAGATGTAACACGCTTTTCTCAATCTTTCTTTTCCATATTGTCTAATCATATCTACCATTTTGTCGGATTCCCTCACAGCCAAACAACAAACATCTATAGACTTTGCCTACCTTGTAAAATGCTGGAATACCTATTTTTGAATTCCTCATGTCGGAAAACCATGATTTAGCCTTTTAAAGTACTCAGATATGTCAATTAGAAGACGAAATATGAAATTCTAGATTTTTTGTGTGTGTGCTGGCGGCTATTTTGTTTTTATACAAAATAGCCGCCAGCACACACAACAAAAATCTAGAATGAGGTAGTTCTTTCCAATTTTTTTCTTGGGAACATCTTTTTTCTGAAAGAGGACATCCTATGTAACATTTTGGTACCCTACTTATATAATTCGGGAGGGGAGGGTGCAGAGTAGGTACTGCTGGCCCCCGGTCTATTTGTTAATGCAGAAACGGTCTAATGCTAAACGGGTCTGTGATTAAGTAACTTTGCGCGTACTTATACTGGACCTAAATGCAGTTGGTGCTAAAACTTACAGGTTACGGTACTTTCGTCTACATCACTTTAGCAAATATCAGTTTTGTCTAAATCACTTTTGTCACCGCAATATCTCTAAATGTTCTCAATGAATTTCAATGATATTCTGCCTACTGTTGGTGCCTATATATAGAGAGGGAGTTATGGAAAGAGCAATGCTAGGAATAACTCTAAGAGATAGAAAACGATCAACATGGATAAGAAGGAGGACTAGAGTGAAGGATATTATACAATTAATTAAGCGGCAAAAATGGAGTTGGGGTGGTCACCTAGCAAGAAGAGATGGCAATAGATAGGGGAAAGACTAACCGATTGGTGCCCAAAACGCAGTAGGAAAGTACCAGACACAAGATGAAGGAACGAGATAGAAATATGTGCCGGTAAGACGTGGAAGAGGTTAGCACAGTCTAGATCGTCATGGAAGGAGATGGGAAAGGCCTTTGTCCAGCAGTGGACTTATAACGGCTGATGTGCATGAGAGTATTTGTTTGTGTGCTTATGTTTGTATGTAGGTAGGTATGCGCGCGTGTGTATGTGCGTGTAATGTTCATTTTGGTTTTCTCTAACACAAAGTAATGTTCATAACTGATGAGAGAAAATAATATCTTGATTTGTGTCGAACTCCTGATCGATAATAACGAAGGCGAAAATCAAATTAAAAGCTTTTCATTTGATTTTGCACTTGAAAGGTCAAGCGAACTCCCATTTCTAAAAGGAATTAATATAATTCACGCAACAAATATGCATTTATCCAGAACTAATTACGGTATATTTCGGTACCACGACTTGCACATACACACCACAAACACACACATACACACATGCCCACACATTACACATACGCACACACACATACGCATACTACATACACACATACTGCATACTCACATCAACACGTACACACACAGTCCACATATGCACACACGTACACTCACACATACGTGCCACGTACACACACATACATACACACATACGTACACACACACATCCGTATGTGCACACACAGGCCACATTTGCACAAACATACACTTTTGTACACATGCCACATACACACACATACACAAATGCAACACATAACACATACACATATGTGTGCATGTCTGTGGAATGTATATATATATGTGTGTGTGTGTGTGTGTGTGTGTGTGTTTTACGTTTTCGATGAAACGTCGTTTGAGAGAAGTTCTGCCATGTGTGTATATTTCAACGACAAAAACGAAGAACAATTCTATATGTGTCAACGTAAGTAAGAATATTTGGAACAAGTGGTCAATTTCATTTCGCAATTAAATCGTAAATTTAAAGCATTTAGAGCAGTGCCCGTTCCGAAGGTGCATGTTTGGAAGGGGTCGGACTTTATGGTGTGTGGAGCAAACTGCCATAATTGTCATTAGTGGGGCAGCTTAGCTGAAAAACTCAAGCTAATTGTGCATTTTGTGATAAAAGCATATACTTTGGTAGACTTATAGGCAAAGACATTCAAAATAAATTTAGATATTGGGCCATCATGAATTTTCAATATGTCGCCCATGGCATCCATTTTACTCTTTTTTATTGCTAATTCATGAATAAATGCATTTACTGCATCCATTTACAGTGGATTTAATCTTGGTTTTACTTTTCATCCTATTGAATCTTAGACCTCAAGTGTAAGGGTAATGGTCTGCGAGATAAGCTTGAAATGTTAATCATGATCACATAGATGCATCCTAACATTATATTGGCATCACTTTTTAAATGATAAAGAATTATCATTGTTAATATCATTGATGATATTGATGATGGTAGTGGTGATGATGATATTGATGGTGATGATGACGGTGAGGCAGAGCATCCTTGTGTTTTCGTTTAATGACCGACATTAAGCTAACGTTATAGATACATATTTATTTTTTATTAGATTTCTTGAGAACCGCAGGTCCAAACAATTTCAAACGCGACATTACAATGCCTTGTGTGTTGAGTAATATATCTGGCAAAAGCCAACTTCATCCAAAGGACAATTGTCCAGTAATCGTGGTGCACACACACAGATATCTTCAATTGTACTAAAAAAAGGTAAAGCGTCCCGTCTCTTAAGAGACAACTCATAATGGAGTATGGAGCCCCGTAACGAAGATCAGGTTTCTGTTGCATGCGTCAGCTTAGTGATCCTTGCAAGTTTATTCCTTCAAGTTTGTATGACCATCCACTTGAGGGATGCAAATCCACCGTATTGAACTGTAGTGAGATTGTGAAATTCTATTATTTTGTTCATTTTTACTACTTTTTACCTTCATCTTAATGTTTACTTGTTTTTATCACAACATACTAAAATAATGGGTTACAACAGTTCATCCAATAAGAAGAATAAATAATAAATAATGCGTGTTGATTCCTAGTTTCCGTGCGTAAAATGGCGATGACTCCTGTTAGCCTTAAAATGAACTAAAATTATCTTCCCTATCAAAGAAAAACAGAAGAAAATACATTAATTATATTATTATTGCTATTATTTTTTTTATTTATGTGCCGTTCAAGCAATAATAATATAATTAATGTATTTACTTCTGTTTTTCTTTGATAGGGGAGATAATCTTTAGTTAATTTTAAAGCTAACATGAGTTATCTCCATTTTACGCACGGAAACTAGGAATCTATCAAATTGTGAAATTTTAGTGCTGTAATTATCGGAAAGGTTTCATAATGGCAAATATTAATTTCCGATCAATTACAAATTCGATCCTGTCTGCAAATGATCGATTGAATCTTTCTATAACGTATATAAATTAATGGCTGGAATCATTTCTCTTGCAGACATGGATTTTTGCGTATTCTATTGCACGTTTCGGCACACACACACGGGGAGAGAGAGGGAGGAGAGAGGGGAGGGAGAGAGAGAGAGCGACTTGGCTCGAAATTCTTTATTTGGATCTGTTAAAATATTTTCAAACTAGAAAGCACCCAGTGAGCGTATCACTAAAAACTGAATGAAAATATATATAGCTAGGATGCAGGGGGGTAACTGTAAAGATTCTGGGATCCGCCCCATGAGTTATTGCATAAATGTATGAAAAAATGAAAACGGGAGAAGACTTTAAATGTACAATTATTGAGTTACTTCCTTAAATATAAGACTAGCCGTTTTATTAACTATTCGTTTTCCATGTACCGTTATCTGCAGAATAATAAAAAGAAAATATCTCTCAATCGAAAAACATTCCTGGATCCGCCCTCAAATCCAACTACTTCTTCCGTACTCCATGGCCCCCAAATATCATTGAAAACGTTTTGGAGATATCGTGTGGACAGACAGACGGACACGAGTGAATACATATACATTCTTTTTGTTGTTTTAGTTGTTCACACAATGTTTCAGTCGATTCTACAGCCTTCTTCAAGGGTATTATCCGTATATAAAGAGAGAGACTTTTTCCCCGGTAGTGCCAATTAAAAAACGGTAGTAAACAGTAGCACAACCGGAAAAGGAGTCCCTCTCTTTACATGCTGGTAGTACACCTGAAGAAGGCCATAGAATGTATTGGTCGAAACGTTGTGTGAACAATTAAATTAACAAGAAGAACGAGTTCAATTGTCTGAAATACTCTTTGAAATGCTCTGTAGTTCTTTTCTAACTCTAAAAAGAAAGCAATTTTAAAAAATCCTCATGTCAAGTTGGATGCTAAAAGCGTTGTTTTTGGCTTTTTCATTCTTTGTTGTTTGGGTTTGTTTTTTCTTTTTGCATTTACACATATTGGAACTGGTTTTCCGGCGAGCACGTAGCCTATTATGTTTTACGTTTATAGTTCCGTGACAGGATTACACGATCAGCATAGTGTACCGAAAATTCGATGATGATGAATAATTTAACTATCTTAATCGACCTAAATTCTGCTTCAAATTCTGCTTCAATAAGACAAATCATTGACTCGTTCCTTAAATCCAGTTTCTGGTTCGTGTCGTCAACCCCACCAACCCTGAGTCGATATATAATCCCTAAAAGCATCGCAACATCACGCGATTTGTACGTGGATCTGGACACGGGACGAAAGACCCGGTGCCATATTGATTCGGACCTGATTTGGTACAGCCAATATCATCACCATCATCAGCAGCAGCAACCATCATAAGTCCACTGCTGGACAAAGGCCTTTCCCAACTACTTCCATGTCGATCGTAACTGTGCTAACCCCTGTCATGTCTTACAGGCAAACCTTTCTATCTCATCTCTCTATCAGATTTCTGGTCTTCTCCTACTGCGTTTGCTATATCTAGGGTACCAATCTGTTAACCTTTTGCACCGTCTGTTCTCCTTTATTCTTGCCCATCGCCATTTTTATCGCTTAACTATTTGTATGATATCCTTCACCTTGGTCCGTTCTTGGACAAATGTTGATCTTTTCTTTTAGAATTATCCCTAGCATTTCTCTTTCCATAGCTCTCTGTGCGATTCTGAGGTGGTTTTCAGTTCTTTTTATTAGTTCCCATGTTTCGCATCCGTGCGTCATAGCTGGTATGGCGGAAGATAAATAATTCGGCTCGATCAGGGTTTGTTTTAGAGCATTGATTAAATATAGGGGGCAATGGGGGG
>VCCN01004626.1:6981194-6994009 GCA_006491835.1 Architeuthis dux | reverse complement strand
GTTGTGTGGATGTGGCGAAATCCGACAAGATGGTAGTAATGAGCGATAATGTGGAAATGAAAAGATTGAGAACAAACGTTACAGTTGTATTATTATTAACGTAACGTGGGTAGCATGTGGGTTCATTAAGAGGTTCATCAACACAGTTGGAAGAAGGGGTGGTGGGTCTGTGGTTGTAATCTGTTTTGTTGATCTTATCTAATGTTTTTTTTCCGGCTGGCTTTCTAAGTAGGTGTGTGGGTGTGGGTGTATTTAAAGGGCACTAGCTGGTCGTGTATATGTGTTGTGTTTGTGTGGTTATCCGAAACTGTAGCATTCCTATAGTAACCTTTTGTAAGCCGAAATGTTGTGAAGAAGCAATGACCATTTATATGGGAAACAATTTGAGAGTTCCCAGACCCAAAACATGATGAGGCTATTTTAGGCTGAGTTGTCAGGGGTTGGTGTTGTGTGAGGTACAGGCTTGTTGAAAAACAAACGCTATTTTCCCTTTTTGCCTTTTCTCATAAAAATGAAAAGATGGCGTAAAGAGAACTTTCAAAAAGCGGTGGATACAATATATTTTCATTTTACCGAAAATCACCGTACAGAATTTCATCTTACCGCACGTTTCTTGGTCACTTTTTTCATAGTTTATTATTCTCAAAAAACTTACTGCGATGGGGGTATGTTAATGTTTAGAAGATATGGGGAGAAAACAGTATAAATGTGTTATTTATTTACGATAAGAGTTAGTATTTACAATATATATCGTGTATAAGATTTATGAAGAATAAAAAGGATGTTATTTCTACGATCCCAGAACATCAGAAATGGATACCGTATAGAACTACATATGGGGACCAACATCTTACGTTTCAAAGAAAGGGCCACGGGTCTAATGAAACTAATATTGAACTTTTTGACCTAAATGACCATCTTGGGAACTAAGAGTTTACGAGCCCCTTTTTTTTCTTCTTTTTTTTCTTTCTTTTTTCTTTCTTTCTTTTTCTTCCCTGCTGGGAACGCGGCGGAGGAGATGGGAACGATGATTTGCCGCTCTATCCGATATCGCTCCGACAAGTCGCATTTTGTCAGACCACAAAGGCATAAGGATTGGTAGGTTGGGGGAAAAGAGGTACTGTCAGATGTAGCTTCCTCAGATTCAAATTGAAACTACACTAGCATATTGCCAGCATTATGATAACCTTTTATATGAATCGAGCATGCATGGGGTACAATCCACTACTGACAGAAGAAATGGAGAAATGCAGTTCTAAATTGCGGCGCTTGCTCAGAATATTAAGGTAAGATGGATTTCTGAGAGGAGGGCGGGGATGTTTTATATAGTATTTTTTTATCAGGAAATGAATAACGAGGTCTATACAGATGTACTATAATTGGTACAAATACACAGGGATATTTTCTTTCGATCAAATCTCCGGCATGTATATAACGAAACAAGTACTTTTTTCCAACCATACGTAGGTACACGGTTTCACTCCGATATATTTTTAACGTAACATATATTCTGGAAATAGATTGGATTATATATATATGTATGTATGTGTGTATGTATATGTGTGTGTATGTGTATATGCATGCACGTGTGTAGGTGTGTACATGTATGTATATGTATGTACGTGTACGTATGTGTATGCATGTATACATGTGTATATGTGTGTGTATGTGTGTATATATGTGTGCATGTATGTGTAGGTATGCAATTACGTGTGTATATGTATATGCATATATATGTGTCTATGGATATACATATGTATGTGTGTATGTATATGTGTGTTTATGCGCGTGTATATATATATATGTATGCGTATATGTTGTTTGTTTTATATATGTTATTTTATATATAGTTTTATATTTCTTTACGTACATACTTAGACACACAAGTACAAATAGGTGCATACATACTTAAACACACAAGTACCAATAGGTGGACAGTTGTGTGCCAATCTATACGGCTTGGGGAATCTATGGTAACAAACACCTGTACTGTCTTATAACTTCCCTGAAACAGGTCCATGGTAAGACAGCTGATATCCCCTATATTAAGTGTGATCAATAGTAGCTAATTATAATATAACATTTACAGAAATAGTTAATTCGAAATGAACAAACCAATAGTTTTTCTCTTTTTTTACGTACATATATATAGACAGTGCATTGATGAGGGGCTGGTATATCGCACGCGGGGTCGCGGACGTTTTTCGGAATGGGGATGGTAGATATATATATGGGGGGGGGTACTGTTGTACGTCTGTTTCCAGAAGTAAAATACCAAAAGAAAAGGGTGTCTCAAAAGTTACTGTACATTTTCTGTTTCAACTTTATTTTCAGATTTCTGTATTATCTCTTTGAAATTGATATCAATCGATAGCTCAATGTCTGAGAAAATCTTTGACACTTAAGCTCTACATCTATATCCATTAGTATGGCGATGATAGACGTTAGAACCGAGGTGCAAACTCATAACCTGGCAAGGGTTAGGGTTAGCGATTTCTTTTCGAGGGGCTACATCAAGAGGAAGGTTTATGCAATAAGATCAAGAGACTTTTATGAACTTGAGGCGAGAATCAGAGATTGTTGTTCAAACATCACACTCGAAATGCTTGCTGATGTTGGGAATGCCTGTATCAATCGCTGACTCGCCTAAAGCGCTACGAAGAAGTTGGCTCACATGTAGACGTTTACCAGTGATTCTTATTTGCACTTGGCAAAATTTGAATATCAAAATTCTCGAACATTCTAGTTTATGTGTACCTATTTTCAAAAGTTTTGTTTTGAAAAAAATAAAAAAATAAGTGTAGAGTGACTTTTGAGACACCCTGTATATAAAAAAAAGGCTGATATATTTTTTTATTATTTCAAAACAATGAATTCTCATCCGACAAATTAATGAAAAGGTTTTGATAATTAGCACCCTTGTCAGACCAATAACAAACTATCTAATTAAAAACAAATAAACTCCAATCAAAACAATTCCGCGTTTCAAATGTTATTTTTGTTTTTCAGCGAACTCACGATTTCTTTCCAGGATGAATTCCTGTTATAAAGGAGGGAAAAACAACCCAATCTTGTTTATTGTTCCTATTCTTTGTCAATTAGTGAAAAACGCACTATTTCTTAAAACAATCTTCATACACATTCGCATCGTCAGTTGATCAGGCGAAAATTACAAAAGAAAATCTAGTTGCTTTATTATCTATCCTTATATAATTATAATGAAGCTAACGTAAGTATATTTAACCAAAACTATGAGCAAATAATACGTGTCTTCTTTACTATAATGGATCCAACGTGAGTATATGTACCAAAAACTACGGGCAGATAACTCGTGTCTTAGTTTTAACTAGCCGAATAACCCATCCGTAGGACTGGTGTTGATATAATGAACAGCCTGCATTTTTCTACGTCCGTTACGGACTCTTCCACTTAAAGGTAACACTTTTTCTGATACACATATCTACTACTCACCATTTGAAATAATGGACTCTTCCACTTGGGTTCTGTAGAAATTCAAATATATCCGTGATTGTTTCACTAGTTTTAACAAATCCACAATTTATTCACCGTTGTTGTCAGGAGTTGAAAAAAGAACAGCAAATGCTCGATATGTAAAATCACCGCTCCCTTGCCGTGATTTGTACTCAGGACCTAGGGATTGCTAGACTGATGTCTTACTAATTCGGCTAAATAGACAAGTCTTAGAAGTTAAAGAAAATTTACCATATTTAATATATATACAATACGATCGTGAGAATAAGGAGGCGAGTGAATGTGTATGGTTCGGGCTTTCCATTGTGGGCGCGGGTTCGATCCCCACACAGCGCTCATTTCTTTATTCGATTTAGGCCGCTCGTTTATCAATCGCTAACACCGATGCCGGGCTGATATGGGTTCCCAATAAATGTCTTCATAATTATCATATATACAATACAAAATTTACAGTAAGCATCTTCAGTCGGAATAGAAATAGGAGTGGAGTTTGACCCTGCAGCAGCCAGGGGGAGTTTAACACTGCAGCAGGGGGGGCTTTACTACAGCCCAGCCTAGGGGTCCGTGGGGCAATGTCATGAGGAGCCTTACTACAGCTCAGCCTAGGTGTCCGGGGGGCAATGTCAAGGGTAGCCTTACTAAAGCTCATCCTATGTGGTAGATAATCCGTCCCTGGTGTGAATACGTGTGTGTTGAGGGCCCGAGGATTTTAAATCAAGGTCTGGTATGCGTGTGTATGTACCCGGATGTACGCACGGGTGAACTTGAAAAGGAAAAGAAGCCTCGATTCCAGTCGCGATCAGATAGTCCGTCACTTCAGGCGAAGAACATCTGTAATGTATAAAGTCTTCGGTTGGGGTGGAGGCAGGGCCCATTCTTGAAATGCAAACCAGATGCTGCAAAACTGAAGCCCAAGTCGAATGAGGTAATGGGGTGTATACATATAAGGGTATAGACATGGGTATAAGTACCCATGTCTATCAGTGATTCTATCCGAATATGTGTCGGGATCTGTCCGGAAAGTACCAAGCTATTTTAAATATCTCGAGAACCGGTCGCGTGGCCTTAATGTAACTTGGCAACCAATTAGAGGGGATATTACTGTGGATGTGTGAACAGAAACTCTGCCGTGGGGTTACTAAGTCATCAGTGAGACGGCATTGATTGAGTTTGTGTACTGTATGACTGTCGCATGCACAATGACAGTGTCTGTCCATTTTTGTGTTTGCTTGTTAGAGACATGGAGAATGACATTGTGAATGTTACGGGAAAGAAACAAACAAGCCTGGCTGCTCCAGGGTCAAACTCTGCTCCTACTTCTACTTCCCTGCACAATTCTACTATACATTTTGGTTGTATGTGAGACTTGTCAATTTAGCGCAGATGGTAACACACCAGTCTAGCGATCACTAGATCAAATCACGGTTGGGGAATCGGGATTTTACATATCGGTTTACTCCCCTATCTTTGGTGAGGATTGTTCTTGTTCTTGTTACATAGGAAAGTAAAGTCAACTCTGACTCTGTCCTGGAGTTTGACAAAAAAGCAAGGGTACTTGAAAGATAAATATATTCGTAGAAAGAAAGAAAGAAAGAAAGAAAGAAAGAAAGAAAGAAAGAAAGATAAATATATACGTTGAAAGAGAGAATGAAAGAAAGAACGAAAGAAAGAAAGAATGAAAGAAAGAAAGTATGAAAGAAAGAATGCTCGGTAAGATAAATATATACGTTGATTCGGAGAATGAAAGAAAGAAAGAAAGAAAGAAAGAAAGAAAGAAAGAAAGAAAGAAAGAAAGAAAGATAAATATATACGTTGAAAGAGAGAATGAAAGAAAGAAAGAAAGAAAGAATGAAAGAAAGATAAATATATACGTTGAAAGGGAGAATGAAAGAAAGAAAGAAAGAAAGAAAGAAAGAAAGAGTGAAAGAAAGAAAGATAAATATATACGTTGAAAGAAAGAATGATAGAAAGAAAGAATGCTCGAAAGATAAATATTTATGTTAAAAGAAAGAATGAAAGAAAGATAAATTTATACGTTGAAAGAAAGAATGAAAGAATGAAAGAAAGATAGATATATACGTTGAAAGAAAGATAAAGATATCCGTAGAAAGAAAGAAAAGGTGCTTGAAAGATAGATTCACAAATAAAAAGAAAGAAAGAAGAATCGCGGAAGAGAGGTTGGTGTCTTTGAAGAAAATATCGTCAAAAGAAAACCAAGCCTAAACTGAACAAAAAAAACTGCCTTACTCTACCGACCGTTTTTTAAGAAACAACGTATTTTACAACGTACAAATCAATCCATTTTGTTTACCTTCGATCATGCTCACGATTTTCTAACCACACTTTTGACCCCACACTGATCTTCCGAAACCACAACTTCTATACGCGAGGTCAAATCTGTTAACCCAGACCAACGTTGGAAGACATTTTAGGTCGGGTTCATTAAGAACGTCCCCCTAGCGGGAGGTCTGTAGGCTTGAGGCATCATTCACACTCACCTTACCTGGCCAATGATTCGTCCTGTTGCCTCAAAACGTATACTATGCCCAGTCTCGACAGTGAGTTTCTGCACTAAAGTTCGTTGGTCGCCCAAGACACTGAGTTTCCCCGCCACCACCAGATCTGGGGTTTTCAGCAACCATTTGGTTTTCTGGATTTATATTTTGAAAATAGTTTATAATCTGGGGTTTTTCACACCTCAAGTAAATAAACCTTTAAAAATAACTCTAAATATATTTATATAAATGTGTTTAAAATAACTTTAAATCTTTTTTACTATCTTCAAATAAGTTGCTGATAGATTAGTCATCGTGTATGATACGTGTACTGTTGTAGTACTAGCTATAAACAAAAATGTCAGTGAGAAATTGACACCTGACGGAAAGAAAAAACGCCAAACTCGTATAAAAGTTAATTTTATCGGCAAAAACTTTCTGTCATTAATAACGAATCGTTTAATCTTTCAAGAGGAAATGAAGAAGAGGGAGAGTAATTGTTGTTATCTACTTATAAAAGTAACAATAAACTATGAAAATGGAAAAGAAAAATACTTTCAATTTCAGTGTTTTAGTCGTTATAAAAGATAATTCCAAAACTTTTTTAAAAATTTAAAAACCTTAAAACTTTAAAATTAACAATTTTTTTTTAATGAACGTAGTTTCCCCTTGTGCATTGGTGTATGCCTTGTAATATTATGATGTACGGTTGACTTAATTATGTTGGTCATTTAGTATCTCTAATAAGGAGACGAAATTTGTAATTAAGTAGTTCATCTTAGCATGGAATGAAAACGCCAGAACAGAAAATCTTCTCACGGTCAGAAAAAGGGATATATTTCGTACCAGCCCACTTCAATGTTTGGCGCCGGTTTTGGTCAGAAAAGGATTTTACGAAAAGATACCGCGCCGTGGACGGCGCGACTTGAATGAATTTAGGAGTTAGAATTTGAAAACAAGTTATCGCGGATCAAAAGATCCATTTATAGAGAAGTGAAAGTAACAGAAACACATTAAGGATGTTTGTGTTATTAATCGCAGACCAAAAACGATTGATGGATGGGCAGGGGAAATGAACGCGCTAGGAATGACACGTAATTGGAAAGGGCGGAATACGAATCAAGAGATCGGTTTATAGATAGAGATGTCACCGAGGGGTGGAGCCAATGGGGCGGAGCAATATCAACACGCAGGCTTAAAAAGGACCCATTTTTCTTGTCAGTCAGAATAGTTAGAGGGACGGGATTTGGTCATTCCGTAAACAAATTGGCCATGTATACGTTCTCACCGGGCGAAATGTAAATGTGTTTTATTTTGAAAACTGATGGATGTCTCCATCTGTCTGTGTACAAGAAATAAACATCGGTATGCTATAAACGGGTCTTCGTTGTTTCATCTTTTGGGTGCACACTGGCATGTGCAGTTTCTTCCTGCATGTCAATAACACTATGTATACATGTTAATAACATGATTACGCAACATTCTGATGTACATGTTACGGCTGATTAGGCCATTTTCAACATCCCGATCCTTAAAAATAAATAAAATACAGTTATATTTCTATTTAAACTTGATATTTTTATAATCTGGAATTTTTTCTTTTGAGTCTGGGTTTTGTGAGATTGGTATGGGAGTTCCCTTTAAATCCCATTGGTAGTCCTGCTCTGTGGCACTGCTCACGGAGACAGAGCAATCTGTTGTTCTTGCTCATACATACGCTTGTTGGAATCCACGTTAAACTCGACCTTGTGTTACATTCCGCCCTCGTGAGAAGGCAGATAAATACCGACATACCTACCTGATAACAAACACCATTATCGGGTAAAGCGAATCATAATATTATTGAACCTTGTACAAACACTATTTCCTTTGATATCCGTGGCAATTTGATACTTGAAGAACAGCAAAACATTTCGACCGATTCTTACTTCTGCCAACGGAGTTGGAAGGGGTATATGTATTTACTCATATGTGCCTGTTGTCCGCACAATATCACCAAAAGTTCTCATTGAATTTCAATGACATTTTCTGCAATGGTAGTGCATGGGGTAAGGGAGAAGTGTTTACATTTTGGTGCGGGTCGCGGGTCGACAAAGAAAAATTTACTGTTACCTCCCCTGCATCGTACCTATATATGAACTAATTTTTTGTTCAGTTTTTAGTTAGTGTATGGCGTTGGCAGAGGTATGCGTTCTCTGGGTGATTTCTAGTTTTATTTTGTTCAAAGAGGGGAGAGAAAGGGAAGGATAACATTAAATTGACAGTTTCTAAAGATGCTGTTTCATTGAAACTTGAAACCCAAAAGAACCGAGACCCATTTCTACTTGAAGGATAATTATGTGGGATTCTGGGTAGGCAAATTGACACGCAGTTACTGCATGACTGCATCAAGATGTTCAGTAGATGTCACCTAGTAAACTTCATGAGTTAAAATCAAGGATAAAATAGAGTATTATATAAGAGACTGTGCAGATCAATTAAATTGTATGTGACATCGGTGATACAGTGGGTTCTTTCAACACCCAAAACTCCTATCCTCTTCAGACAACTAATGATGAGGAGTTCACAATATTAACGAAAATTCCCATTACGCCACGAAAAAAGGAGAGAAGCGAAAATACCATTCAACGTCTGTTTTGCAGCGAGCCGTTATAGAGGCAGCTCGCAGCCTCGTCCACACTCTCTCCTACACTCCAGTCGCCTGTACCTCCCGCCATCTCAACATCCAACGACAGCCTAACATACCATCATCAGCATTTGGTGGGTGCTGGGAACGCTAAAAAGATTCCCCTATAAGTTAATGGTAATAGCTTCTTCGCTTTACACCATTTCGGCTTCCGAAAGGTGTTTATAGGAACGCTCCAGTTAGGATAGCGTGAGAAACCTGTAGATCTATTCTCTCTCTCTCTCTCTCTCTCTCTCTCTCTCTCTCTCTCTCTCTCTCTCTCTCTCTCTTTTTATATAATACGCACCACAATCATGGTCAAGTAGGCAGTCCAGAAAGGACCATTTGCGGATTGTGTTTCCTGGGGATTTTTTGTAAATTGTTTTTTTTAAACTCAGTTGTGTGTACGGATTACTTTTGGTGCTAGTAAGGATAGTTAAATTTCTCGTGGCCAATATCTTTGGTATCCATATAGTACCCCCTTGGCCCTTTTGCTTCCTGCACTTGAAACTTGCAGCTATGTCCCCACGTACTTGCTAAGTGCTGGTTGTAACATGATCTTTTTTCGGCATAATGTGCCGTGTGTGGATTTGTCTAGTTTGTGTTGTCCTGAGATGATGCGGAATGTCTCGAGGAGATCAGCACGGGTTCGTCTGTATTTCAGAGTTTTCAGGTTCAACTTCTGCAGTATCTAAACCCTAATTATTCTTCCTGGGGCGAGTATATCTAGTTTGGATTTATATTCATGCTTAATTTATTGCTTTTTATTAGACGAAATCGTTTTTTAAAAATAAGAAGAAACAAAGAAAGTTTCTCAAGTTTTTAACGGTAATTCTAAATTTAGTAAAAGAAATCTTTCTCGCGTTTTTATTCCATGTTTGTACAATAAGACACCGGGGGTATTTTAGAATTTGTTGATATTTTTGCCCTTTTACTTACAGCGAGTTTTCAGTTTTCTCATTGTGTCAGCTTCATGAGTGAATTGAATCGTCTGGAGTTCTGAAATCCACATCCACACATATAATAATTAGCAACGTGCATTTGTCGTCTGTCACGCTTACTTCATCAGTGACGTCTGCCGACGTAAAGTTACGTAGAGATAGAATTTTATGTTACGTTAAACTTGATAAATTGTATCTTTGCTTAATTTTACATTTAGATTAGTTTAATTCAGGAAATATTGAACATAAACAAGAAAATGCTGCGCTACAAATGGGTTTTGATGTTTTATAAGTACAATGGAATTGCAAAATCATTTAATTAATCCCGTCATTTTTTCGGACGCTGCATTCTCCAGCCTTCTTCAGGAGATATTTTAAAAACTTCATTCAAAGTTTTATTATCAAACTCCTGTCCAAGTCGACTTTTTTCTATCGTAACAAGAACAAAAACAACACCTCACTGTTTGTCTGTACAGTCACGATAAACCAAACCGATATGTAGAATTACCATTCCTCTACGGTTATTTGAAATCCCGACTACAGATTACCGACTGAACTAAATTGACAAGTCTTACATACCTAGGAAAATGTATGTTAGAAATACGCAGGGGTTTATTTCATTCTGATAAATAAATACATTTATAAAATGAACACGCCCCTACCGTGATTTGAAATCACGACCAAAGGATTGGTAACCGGCTCTCTTATCAACTGAGCCAAACTGACAAGTCTTATATATCTACGAATTTATTTATTATATATACAATACAAAAGATGCAGTAATCATCTTCAGTCGGAATAGGAGTTTTCTTTTTCCTTTTCTTTTCGCTAACATTTACCGCCATTTTATTTTGAAGAATTCACGGATTTGTGAGGGTGTGGTTTTACATGTTCTGCCTACTCGAAAGATTGGCACAACACAATCTTCCTACTCCATTTCTTTCTAGTGCCGTACTGAACTAAATGGAGACGGAATTCAAAGATTATGAAGATCCGACATACACCTGGGGATGGCAACTCAATCATATTATAATGATCAGATTTCTATTTATGGGTGGATTGGTGTGTTACCTTGAAACAGCAAAAACGGTACATCGTAGCGACATCTTTGTTAGCGCAATACCTTTAACATGCTCTAACTTATAAAATTAAATCCTATTTCCAGTCCAACCGGTCCAACGGTTTTCGAGTAATTAATTTAAGTATAAATTGATAAAAAATATAAGTCTACGGGAGATAACTCCAGGTGTATTCATTTCTAATTACTGTTCTTTTTACTGTGATCCCATATCTGATTTTGGATGGGTCTGTTACCGTAACACAGCAAAAACGGTACATCGTAGCGAGATCTTTGTTAGTGCAATACCCTTATAACTCTTAAAATATAAAACAATTCCCTGCCCAATCGGGTCACCGGTTTTCGAACAATTAGTTTAATTAAGTATAAATAAATGTCTGTCTAAGGGAGATACCTCTTGGTTCATTAATTTCTAATTACTGTTCTTTTTACTGTTCTATTTTTTTTTAAATAAGAGGAATAAGCAAATAATTTATAAATTGTATAAATAGGAAGTGACTTAACATCGAGCTTAAAGGCCGCCAAAGTGATTAGCACAGAACCTTGAAAGAATCCATGATGATGGAAACTTGGTTAATCTCCAGTCGAAAGTACCTGGCTTAATTGTAATTCAAACAACAAAAAATACCATTTATTTGGGGGAAATAGTATTTTATATACATATCCCCCAGAGCCTGCGTATAAGGCTGCTTCCAAGGTGGTCGCGGTTTCGATCCCTGTACGGCGCTCGTTTCTTTATTTATTTACACGATTTAGGCCGCTTCTTTACGCAATCGCTCACACCGGAGCCGAGCAAATATAGGTTCCCAATTGTCTTTATAATTATCATACATATCCTATATACTTGCATATAAGTAGGCTTTTAAAACAGTATTTAAGGGTTAAACTTTTATATGGATACAACAAAAATGTCCCTCTCATTGGAGTATATTTGATAGATAGATAGATAGATAGATAGATAGATAAATAAGCCTGGCAGCTGCAGGACAAACTCCACTCATACTTCTATTCCGACTGAAGATGATTACTGCAACTTGCGTATTGTATATATAATAAATAGATTTGTAGGTATGAAAGCCTTGTCAGTTTAGCTCAGTTGGTAAGAAAGCCGCCTACCAATCACTTGGTCGTGGTTTCAAATCACGGTTGGGAAAAGTTGATTTTATGTATATATTTGGTTCAACGTGACGTGATAGACAAACAGTGAAGAGTTTACTCCCCTGAATTTGTTGACGATTGTTCTTGGTCTTGTAACTTGGACTGGAGTTTGACAATAGATCATGATAAAAAATAATCGAAACGCGTTTCGTGGGTTAGGAACTTGATTTATTTGCATTCAAATTCAATAACAATTTTAACAATCACCTCCCGACCACGGTCGATTCCACGGTTACATTCGCATGCTTGTAAAATCTGTTGCAATAGACAAATGCCCAAATTCCCCACGCAGCCGGACGCTGGCGTGGACAGAACGAGAGGGAACAGAACTGAATGTGAATTTTGTACATAAAATTGTCTCGAGGATTTGGATTTTGTCTTTTTTATTGCTTTTTATTCCTTTTTTTTTATAAAAATCATTTGTTAATGTTAGTTTTCGTTAAATTTTAATACAAAAATGAGATACAAATGGTTTCACGTTAAAAGATGAGGACGTCTTGTGATTTCTCTTGTTTTGAAGAATTGTTAGAGGTTGGTGTTATCTAAAGGTCAATTGTTGTTGTTGTAGTTGTTGTTGATGGCTTCATTGAATTCCCCATTGTGTGTGTGTGTGTGTGTGTGTGTGTGTGTGTGTGTGTGTGTGTGTGTCAGTGACGTATTAACCACTACTCTGAGTAGGAACTCGGAAGGGAGTGGACCCGAGAGCAAAAAGAAAATGGTTGAATTGAGTGTCTACATGAGTATTTTGAGTGATATTTCAGTACTTTTGCATATATTTTATGAATAACTTATAAATTATAATATTACTTGTGTACATTATACATAGTGCAAGGATATGATTTATTTAACGTGAATTGGCGTCACTTTATTCTATTCAACGGAAGGTTGGGCAGGGTGGGACAAGATTAGGGGGAGCCCTACTAAAGTTCACCCTATGTGCCCGGGTGTGTGTGTGTGTGTGTGTGTGTTGTCCTCGAAGAATGAAA
>VCCN01004626.1:6957866-6969468 GCA_006491835.1 Architeuthis dux | reverse complement strand
TCCTCATAACCAACCCTGGTTTCACACTTATCTGTGACTCTTCGGGTGAGTTCTCACTTGAAAAGAAACAAATTCATCCACTCCAATTCATTGGGAACCTTTGGAAATATTGTGTGGACAGAGAGCCCACTCCTGCACAAAACTTCATTGAAATTCATTTGGAACTCTTGGTGTTATCGTGTTGACAAACAGATCCTGGCTGTTCTTTCCGTCTGTTTGTCTGCACGATATCTCAAAGATTCTCAATTAAATTTTGGGAAAGAGGGGACAATAGTCTACGAAAGTAGTCATGAAACGTTGGAGAAGATCCATGCACAATTACCTTCCCTACATTGTAGCTATCTATCCACAGGATATCTCCAAAGGTTCTGAATGAATTTCAATGAATTTTGTAGAAATGGGGCCAATAGGATACGAAGGAAGTCATGACATTTTGGAGCAGATCCATGCACAATTATAGCCCCTTACTTCCTAGCTAACCGTCTTCAAGCACATGAAAACAATTCCAGGATCCGTCCCAAAATGTAATAAAACATATCTCTCAGTCGAAAGAAATCCCTGGATCCGTCCCAAAATGTAATAAAACATCTCTCAGTCGAAAGAAATCCGTGGATCCAATCCAAAAGTTCATCAATTCTTCCTTAAGGGACCAACCATTCGACAAAACGTAATCGAAATTCATTCAGAACTTTTGGAGATATTTTTGGGACAAAAGTGATTTAGACAAGACTGATATTTGCTAAAGTGATATAGATGAAAGTGCTGTACCCCGTGCTGAATACAGATGTGGAGGTGATGTTATTAAAATATATCGTTATTACCTATGTCAACGAAGTTGAAAGGGGTATATGTATTCACTCGTGTATCCCTGTCTGTCTATCTGTTCACATAATATCTCCAAAGGTTCTGAATGAATTTCAATGACATTTTGAGTGGACCATACAATACGGAAGAAGTGATTAGATTTTGGGGCCGATCCAAGTATTTGTTTCTGATTGATATATATTTTTTATTATTTTCCATGAAAACTATCAGTTAAATTTCAAGGGAAGTAACTCAGTATTTGTTCATTCTCCCCGTTGTCTTTTAATATTTTATTTTCATTCAGTATTTAGTTAGTGTACGGCGTTGACAGAGGTATGCGCTCTCTGTGTGCTTTCTAGCTGTTCTTGGCGTGGAGTGGATAACAATTGTTTCCCGTGAACGTATTCGTATCGGATTAACGACTTCGATAGGACGCACTAATGGGCACTAGTAACGTCACTCAACTGCCGACCATCAACTGGCCTTCAGCCGAATACAAGCGACAGGTGGTCACATAACAATAGCAGTGAGAGTATTCTTCTTTCAACTATCCAACACTTTGATAAAAAAAAAACTGTCTACGAGATGAAGCGATAAACCTTCGCCTTTAACTGCATACAAACCTGACGTGTTTTTCTGGCCGACATTTCCTTCCGTCTTAAAAACACTGATAATCTCACGTACATCACGTGTGAACTTACTTATCCACTCACCAGATCTTTTTTCCCTCTAATCTTCAATTTATTTTCATTTAATTCCTCGTCTATTTGTCATATAGCTCTCCTTCTCTCTTGAGCATAAAAAGCCATAAGATTTATCTTATGGAGGTTCGGGTAGCCTAACGGTTAGAATAACTGAAAATGGAATCGGCGAACAGTTCAAACTACGGCTTAGACAGATTGCGTTCATATCGCACTAATACCCTTTTGAAAGGCATGAATCCATCTCATCTTTCCCCGCCCTGCCAGACATTGGTAAATAGCAGGGCAGATTGGGCTCTTCAGCCTTGGTTGGAAACTAGTCGAAGAGACGGAAACTCTTAATTCAAACCGGGAAAATCTAAACCCTTGTCCAACGTTTTATGAGGGGAACAGAATAAGGAACGTGTTCCCGAAATGTACAGTTGACGGGATTCTGATGAAGCTTCGACGGGCCAATCAAGCCGGAAGTAGATTACAATAAAAAAGAATTCCTAGTAAAATAAAGGAGAATAAAAAAAATCAGACCGACAAACCAACACTGTCCCCGTTTCTAGCTACCCACAACATCACGAGTGCAAGTGGAAGATTTTTTAAATTATGTATCTTAGCAATAATGATCAGATGATAATTTAAACACACTAAAATCTTTAAAAAACGAATACTGGATCACATATTAAAAAACAGATATTCATATAGATAATTTGTAAACTTAGTTTAGCCCTGCGTAGTAGTAAATGATGGGTAGGAAGATTATGATACGTCAACCATCCAAGTGAATTCTGTCTATCAGCGTTGAAAATCAGCATTCAAAATCCTTGCTGTTATTTAGCCTCGGAAAAAGACCTCTCCCATCATTCAAAAATACGCAACCATCTCAGCCCTTAGGCAAGCTAATACACACATATATAATATTTACTATGTTTAGCTTAGGCCTGATGGAGTGAAAAGGTGTTATGAAGATTATGTAGCGCCAATCTTCCAAGTAGAAAGGGCCTGTCTGCATTCAAAATCATTGTTTTTACATGGATGCGAAAACCGACCACCAGCGCCGGAGATATATATTTAAGTATCTTACCCATCTATCAAGCAGGCCTTACTAATGTGCATATATCTTGGCTATTACTCTACTTAGATAGATGTCAACAGACTGAAAAAGATAGACTGATAGACAGACAGATAGATAGATAATAGACAAAGAGTTTATAAGCAACAGCTGGTTCCCTGCTATTTCCATATTTAGCCAAGAAATACAAATAAGCAAGTGGTCCAACCTGTTGTACAAAAGTAACTTTGCAAACTACGTGAATGCCAAAAGAGAACATCGAATTGTACACATTCCAACGATCAAGTGGCAAACGACGTTTTTGCATTCGAATGTGAAGAATAAAAAAAGTAAAATACAGAGAAAAAATCGCTTTTGCCTCTCTCTCTCTCTCTCGCTCTCTCTCTCACACACACACACACACACACACACACACACACACACACACACACACATAAATAGGCCAGAGCAGAGGAGGCAAGGTGAGCCAGGTGGCATGGACTTACGATTTTGAAAGGGTCTACTCCCCCATGTAGAAAGAAATACTACTACTTCTCATTACAGTACTGTACTCGGGGCCGGTGCAAGGGTTTCATGTACCCTAGGCGAGACTTTAAAGTCGCGTCCCCTGTTGTATTATAACGACTATTATTTTCAGTTTGGAGTGCGCTCCCTAGGACCTAATGTTCGCACCGGACCTGGCTGTACTCTATTAGTCTTATATACATTTTGAAGAAAATTGCAAGCCATTACCTTTTTTAATGAATCGTTCTAGTTTATTTATTATGTTCTGTTACTTGTAAGTACATTATGTACACTACATGTACATTTATATACCCATGCATAAATAACATGTAGCGCCAACCTTCCAAGTAGAAAGGGCCTATCTGCATTCAAAATTCACATTCAAAACCCTTGTGTTTACCTGGATTCGAAAACCGACCACCAGCGCCGGGGAGATATAGTTGGGCCTACATTGCCTATCTGGCATTGGCCTATTACCAGCTTTTTACGGGCTTACACACAAACACATAAAACCTGTGACGTCAAGTTTATTTATAAGAGTTTGTATGCTTTTTATACTGACTCTACAGTATTTAACAAATACCAAATTTACGATTTACTTAACTCAGCTTATTCTCGCACGAGGCTGAGAGAAGATTTAGGAGAGTTTTCTGTTGCAGGCCCTCACATGGCCAACAAGGCCTATGCCTGAGAGGCAGGCCTTTCCACAACGGTTGCAGGAGAAGGTCTGCGTTCAAGACAAAGTGATAGATCCTAATCTCAGCTTCGTCTGATACAGGGCCAATGGAAATGGAGAGGGTGACTGTGTTGGGGCAATCTTCCAAGTGAGAAATGTGAAAGCTTATCTTTAACCTGTTATTCTCAGCTTCCTTACTTTCCCGCGACTGAGTCAACCCGATTGTTGGGATTGTTGGGGTCCCTCTGCTTAAAATGTGGAGTTAGCAGACGGCAACCGTTTTTCTGGGTGAGTTGTGAGTGAGTGAGGTAACCGAGATTTAAGTTATCGCCTTAAAGCTTTCAGGTCTCGAGTTTAGCACCAGTGCCTAAGGTTCAACTCTTGACATTTTGACAGTCGAACTTTTTGCGTTTCGTACTCGCACGGTACACTACACCCATCCCCTGCCAATCTCGGCACTCCAGGCTACACCCCCCCAACCTTCCCCGACCAATCTCGAGATAAAAACCGAGCAATCAAGGTCATTTTATCTCGGCTGAAAGCGGTGAACAAGAAGAAGAATATATCTCGATTAGTACACAAACGGGAATCATAAGATCTACAACCTGTTCTGTCCGTTTTTTGTTTTTGTTTTTCTTTCAAGTGAATGGGCAATTGAGACTAACGCCCAGAAGGAATGCTGACAACTTAACAAGACCCAAACATAGATTATACTCAATCAAATAAATAAATAAACTGTCGTCTTCGTGCGTTTTTATTTTTTGTTTTGGGTCAAACTTGAATCTGGATTCATAACATAAATATGTAAGTTCCATCTGCGTGTCCTGTTGGTCATCAAGTGCCACTTGTACATCATCCATGCGGGGTAATTTGTCAAAATACAAAGCTCTACACGTTTATCCTGATTTGCGAAAGTTCATTTTACGTCACTTTGCTTTTATGAAAGACCTCAAGCCACCATAGTTTTCAAATGTGTTTATGAGCATCTGTGCTTTATCTCGATTTATTTTGTGAATCCGTTAGCAAGATGTGTCCTAAGATATCAGAAAAATCTAAGAAACTGGTAGATATGGAAGAGGTTATTTTGAGGGTCTGTGGACACTCAATAGATTTTTTCCATATAAATTAATGATAAATGCTTCATCGCTTTACGCCATTTCGGCTTACGGCAGGTTTCATAAGGACGTTCTACTTTCGGGTAGCGGGGTAAACCTGTAATTTGCTTTGGTTTAAAATCGAAGTTTTTCTCATAAGTTTAATTTTGGCAACATATTCGATACCCACCGTTGAACCTAAGGCTTATGTATGAAACAATGGTCACTGAACAAACCACCACAAAGGAATTGCTTTCCATTTATATGTGCGTCTACTGGTAAGGAAGGGGGAATTGATGGATGTGTGTGTATTGTTCTTCTTGTTCTTGTCCCGTGTCGGGCTGAGCTAAGCTTGCTAAATATCAACGTAGGGCACCTGCCGTAGAACAATCGTTATCAAGCTAATCTAACTATTGCTGGGTACTCCAATATTGTGGCCTCGTGCCAAACTACGTTAAGCTTAGTAAATAACTACAAATATATGTGTCTGTCTGTGATCGCGTAACTCAAGGACGGATAACGATATGACCACCAAACTTTATGTGGTTATTAATGGGACCCCGGAGCATGTTTTAGTATATTAGTTTTTGAGCTTTCCAAAACCTATTAAGTTTTTAGCAAGGGGTTCGATTTGCAATGATAGTATAATGCTAGACTGGACCCTTATTTTATGTCCGTCCGGTTAGCTAAACCGAATATTTATCTTTTTGTTTAACCGTATTAACTGCAAGTTACGGCCAAATCATGTTCTCGTACGATCACCGAAGTTAAGCAACGTCGAGTCTGGTCAGTACCTAAATGGCAGACCGTCTGGGAGTACCAGGTGACGTAAGCAGTTTGGGATCATTTAAAGAGATAACATTATCACTATGTTATTAACATGTAAGCATAACATGTTAACATGTAACGGCATCACCGCAGGAGGCTCGTTAATCCTTAGGAGCCTCCCGTGGTGATGCCGTTAATCCTCTTAAGGAGGAGACCGATCTCTACACTATACTAAATAACACAAGCCCGAGCCCCCTCACCCTATGACTGGCCTGGTTGCGTGCGACAAGAAATTAATGAATGACCGTATAAAGTAAACATCTAGCTGAAAAGCCCGCCTGTTCGATAAAGCAAATCTTTTATCTTAAATTTACTAAAAATATATAATTTTGCTGCTGAACCGCCTCTTTATTTTTAAAAAATATAAACACCTTCTTTTCATTCCTAAAACAGTTATGGTGTTTCCCATATACAACAGACAGGTTATTAACGAGACGAGAAAAATGACTTAATTGTACGTCTATTCTAAATGCTACTTGGCCCGCCTTTCAACACAGTTTCTCTTGTGTTTTATTCACAAGCCTGTCCGGCAATTGTTCGGCTCAGAAAAACACTTTCTTTTAAATACCTAAACGCCCACTAGGAGGTGCGAGGTGGCCAGACGGTTAACGGCACGTAGAATGGATTCGGTGAGCCGACTTCGGACTGCTTCTGAGAGAGTTTGTGTCCACTTTGGGGAAAATAGCGCGCAGTTAAGTGAGTGAGGCCAATTTGGATGATTGTCGCCTATTCCACATATTGCAAACCGGAGCCGATTAAGTGAAACTTGTGATATGTGGAGTCCGGCCAAGGAAGCCGTAGCTCAGCGTAAGGGCACTACTTATTACTTATGTGCTGATAGCCACAAACAACAACCTTCAATACACGTTTTCTCAGTTAGATAATGTTTGTGGGGGTTGGGATGTTAACATTTATTTCGTGGCGATAAACTATTTTTCAACGATGAAGACGCCCTCGTTGATTTTTAACTTTCCGAGGCACGTTTCGTTTTTCTTCCACTTTCAACTACTCTGCCATCTGTTAATCAGCCCAAACAAAATGGTGAGACATAATATAAACGTCTGTGCTCCTGGATATATGAAGATAAAAAGGTGGTATCAAAAATGACCCACCACACAGATATCAACACTTGAAAAGTACGATAAAATTCAACCCACGATTCTTCAAAGAGTTAAAGCATCAGAATGCTGCAGATTTAACGTGAACTAAAACAACGGTTTGAGAAAGAATACGCTGTGTATACAGAAAATTGCTTTTTATTTCCATCATCTGGAATTCTAATCAGATAGGTAAAAGTCAAACTATACTGATCAAGTGTTTACGGATGATTCAATGAACTTCGACTGTCGATTCTTGCCATGATTGTGTGGCTTTGTGAATAGTGACTTGGGTTATTGTAACAGGATACGGTGTGGCATCGAAGAAAGTCGTTGTGGGTGGCATCGGATAATGCCGGAATCTGAAGTGACCCTCTATAGGGCTGGAATCTGAAGTGGCCTCAAGTTGGAGGCAAGGCTGGCAAATTTTAATTAAATTGAATCAGATAAGACAAAGGAAAACAAGAAATTATTTATTCGGGCAGACCAGCAGAGATAAGTTGAAGTGCCCAAGGAGATAGCAAAAAAAGGGCCGCAGATAGCAGCAGACGACATTGGCAGAGACGGGTCCATTGGGAACTAAGCTGCTATCCACGCATTCTTCCTTCGACCGTTTTGTGTTTTGGAAACAAAAGGTCTCTCTCATCGGTCGACATAAGAAAAGAAAATGTGAGATTTCTGTCTTGTTTCTCCAGTTCCACGGTTTTCACAACGTGTGTATTTTTGTCCAAGGCCTTTCTTCCTGTTGCAGCTGCACCTGTGCCCCAGTAACGATGGTAACGCAACAGGTGTTGCATTTGGCAAGAAGCAACACAACATTATTTTTAGACATTTTTGTTCGGCAGAAGGAAGTTTGCAAAACAAATAAAAGTAGAAACGCGTTTTCACCTTTGAAAAACGTGTAAAACCCATAATAACCCACTGTGACACCGGTGTCACATACAATTTAATTGATCTGCACTGTCTCTTATATAATATTATATTTTATCCTTGATTTTAACTCATGAACTGTACTAAGTGACATCTACTGAACATCTTGATGCAGTCACGCGACTGTGTGTCAATTTGCCTATCCTGAATCCCACATAATGTTCGTTTAAGTAGAAATGGGTCTGGGTTCTTATTGGGTTTTAAGATCGTCTGAAGCATTTAACAATTTAATGGATTATCCTGTGTATTTAACCGCTTCGTGATTTATCCCGTGTATAGGCGATTTTTAAAATATTTTATTCTTTGCATAACATCACAAGTTACCTACTTTATAAAATAAATTTAGATTATGGACTGAACCAAAAATATTTGGGAATCCCATTACATTTTAGAGCAGGAGTCTATCCTGAACTTCTGACGCCCGGCAGCATCAATTTTGTGCGATCAGTGGCAACAATGGTTATAATTTTAGCTATTTCTGAGCTAAATGAGTTTTTATGGCCATTATAAAGCGGAATAAATTCGTGCTAGCGGGGATGTTTGCTATATAAATAAATATATATTGTATACACACACGTGTTTATGCAACAGCATCCTGACTTTAAAGATCTTGCAAATTAAGGATACTTGACCTATGTATTTTGATATTTTTATAGGCTGTATATGTTTATATTACTCTAAACAAAACAAAAAACATGCTCTTCCCGAATAGATAACTTCTTGCTTTCCTTTGCCTTGTCGGGCTCAATAAATAAAAAGTCATGTTGGGTGGAAGCATTGATGAAAGCAGCCCACGAAATGGTGAGGATTTCACTAGTTTCCTCGCTAAATTAATTGCTCCTTCCTTTGTCTGAATCCATCAGAACCGCTTTGTTTCTCCGGGGAAAATCCGAATCGGAAACAGACGTTACTTTTCTCTGAACACACAAAAGTGAAAGAAGCCAACATTCTTAACCAAACTCTTCCTGACATGAAACATCGTAATAGAAAACAAAAGATGAATTGTGACAGATGGTGGTATGGGCAAGATTCCAATTACACACACGCACGCTCTCTCTCACTCTCTCTCTCTCTCTCTCTCCTTCTTCTGCTTCTCAAAAACATGTTCTGTCCTCATTCTTTCTTCTTTAATCCTTCCTTTTTTTCTCTCTTTTCCTCCTTTTCTTTTTCGTTTCTCTCCCATTCTCTTTTTCTGCCATTTTTTCTTCTTTCTTTCTATTCTCTCTATTCCATTTATTCGATGGGGAGGAAAATAAAAAACAAAGCTTGATAACATCAATAACAAAATCTAAGGTAAATAGACAGATAGATAATTATACCATGGAGGTGCTGCGGATTTTACAAGTACCCGAATGTACTGATTGCTTAGGGAGTAGAGGGATCGTGTTACGTCAATCGTCAAAATTAAGGGGGGGGGTCTGTCTGTCTTGAAAAATCGCCATTCGAAGTGTTCGCTGTCATCCGTGTTCGATCCCAAGCAGTGACTACTATGTGTACGAAAGCACATTCAACAGTGAGCATTTCCAAAAGATAAATTTGACCTGGGCTCGAACACGGAGTCAAAAATACAACTATCTTAGCCACCAAGTATTTCCTTAAACCAATAAATTGATTGCTGTTAACAGACTGAGATAGATAGATAGATAGATAGATAGATGCAGGCTACTTAATACAGATATTTAATAAACTTGGCTTAGTCTGGCACATGGCTACATTATTGGAGCGCCCAGCGAGAATCGAATTCACTACATCAACGAATAACCAATGAGACTATCTTGTTAAACATAGATAGATACATAGATGCAGGCTACTTAATATTTTTAATAAGCTTGGTTTAGTCTGGCACAAGGCTACAATATTGGAGTGCCCAGCTAGAATCGAACACTCATCAACGAATAACCAATGGGAATAGCTTGCTAAACATAGATAGATAGATATGAATAGACTGAGATAGATAGATAGATAGATAGATAGATAGATAGATAGAGAAAAGAAAAAGAAAAGAAATAAGTAAAAGAAATATTGAAACATTTGGAAAAAGAAAGAAAGAAACAAAGAAACAAAGAAAGACCGAAAAAATAAAAAGACATTTTCTTTTCAAGTGGTCATTCAATACCACGAAAGAAAGGCGATAAGAAGTGAAAAATTTTGTAGAATCTTTTTAAGAGGCTCGTTTTTCTTGGAAGTCTATGAAAGGCAACGCGAAATAAAATCCCGAATGAATCATAGGAAGGAATCGTGCTTCCCTTACATTCCACAACCAAACTTGTTCACTCAATACGGAAAATACCAAAGACATGAGTCGATGGCGACTTCTCATTTCTAAAGCAGCCTTTCTGAACCTTTTTAGACTAGAGGAATCCTTGAAATAACTTTCATATCTCAAGGAACACCTGCATAAGGATATAATATATACAGTTAACGATACATCAGTGTGTTCAAATATTTATATGTATTACTAGTTTACTCATGTAGTCAAAAAATGACGGTTGTATATAAAACATTTTTAATTGGACTTTACAGAGATTACACTTTAAATCGCATTTAATAGTTATCTCCTTTGGCAAATGTTACAGACAAAACATATAGCCAATCTCCGGGCAAATTATATAAGTAGATAATCTAAAAGTAATTATCAGTATTTTACAGTTTGCCAGGTGTCTAGATCAGAATTTCTCAATCTTTTTAGACTGAAGGAACCCTTTAAATAACTTCCATATCTCTAGGAACCCCTGTATAAAAATAGTATATATACACCTAGCAACACATCAGTGTGTTCAAAAATGTATATATATTATAATCTAAAATGCATTAACAGTATTCTACAGTGTACAGGGGAAAGTTTTCTATATATTTGTTCATTTTGGTGAACATTTTAAGATACTCTATTATTCCAGTCCCCTATCACAGACAGACAAACATAAGTTAATACACTAACTCATACACATACTTACACACACTCACACCCACACACACTAACATAAGGACCCCAAATACAATCAACATAAATACGAGACACTCACAGATCTCTCTCAAACACGAATCTTGGCATCGACAATACTAACATGTACATGTTACAGACATTCACGATGCATGATTTTTTCTCTCACTTCCAAAAGATGCGCTGATGATGACACATGTCTATTACGACACTAGTCGAAACTGCAGTCCGCAAAACGCAAAAGAATAAATGAAAGATGAACTCTTTCATACATATACACCTGGTTTGTCTTAAATGTATTTGTACACACACACACACACACACATATATATATATACTTCGTTGGCAGAGGTTAGGTAAACAATAGTCTGCTAAGCATTGCTCGTAAGTAGATAACCACAAAAAAAGCTGTCAACGCGGAAGCTGAAAGGTTTTTGCACATCAACCTCCCTAATTCCCGTCTTCCCCTTCCTTTCGCCCCTCCGATCAGAAGCAAGGAAGCAAGCCAAGGGCTCTGAGAAAACTTAGTTCCAGCCGCCCGAAGCGAGGTAGATAAAGTCATCATACAGAGACGTCAAGATGTTATATTTAGGCACAGTACATGCCGGCTTCTAGCAAGGAAGAGAGGAAGTCGTCCCCCCACGTGTGTGCCATTTACATAAATAAACATGTGCTCCCCAACCGCGCACTCTCACTTGAAACCCCCGGTAGCATATTTCTTGTTTTATGTCTACACATACTTGGATGGTTAGATAGATAGATAGATGGATGGGTGTTTGTATGCATCTGTGAGGGAAGGGCGACTATTTCCTTATACGTTTTACAGTAAAATTGTGAAACTAGTGATTTCGTATCATCCCTAGAGATTTTGTGAAATTCCTGGACATTTCAGTAATTTCATGAAATCCCAAGTTTCACTATAAGTATATACAGCTTAGTTTGACACAAGGCCATAGTAGTGGGG
>VCCN01004626.1:6913953-6930010 GCA_006491835.1 Architeuthis dux | reverse complement strand
ACAGAATTAGATCTTATAATACTATAAGTAAAACTTTCTTGTGGGGATCATCAGTTGTTTTCCATGGCACTGTTCATTCTACCATGGTTCCCCAGCAGTGCTGATCAAGCACCACCTCCCTCAAGCTATAATTTTTATATTTAGTTTGTTCTTTTGTTTTAGGGCAGTATCATAATATATGTAGCTTGTTATTTTATTCAGGGCATTATCATAGTGTATATTTTATGGATACAAAATGCAAAACAGATATAAATTGACATGATACACTGTTGGTAAGCTGATGGAATTCTTTTTCCAACGATATATATATTTGTATATATTTCCATCATGAACTAAATCCACAATCCATAGACTTTTCCCTATAAAGTATACTTAAAATTTCCTTGTAAAATGCCGAAATACCTATAAATTACTTATTTTAGAGTAAAATAAAGTTCATTTCTGAATTACTCATGTCTGAAAACCATGATTTAGTCTTTTAAAGTACTCAGATATGTTAATTGGGAAACAAGATATGAAATTCTGGATTATTTGGTGTGTGTGCTGGCGGCCATTTGGTTTTATGCAAATGAGGTAGTTCATCCCAACGTTTTTCTTGGGAACATTTTCTTTCTGAAAGAGGACATCCTATGGAACATTTTGGTACCCTACTCATAGGATCCTGGGGGTGGTGCAGGGCAGGCCCTGCTGGCCCCCGAACTTGGAGTGGTAACATATTTGTTTCACAAGATGCCGATGAGGAATGTTCGTTTCATTTTTGTTTGTTTGTTCTTTCTACGAATTTGATTCACAAAGTTGCTGATGCCACGTGTTAAAAATGTCAAAATACGTTTGTTATGAGTAAAAATAAATAATAGAGATTTTTCAAGTGTTTTGAATTCTTCTGCCAATTTGGTTTGTCTGCTTCGTTTCGCGATGGTCAGCCGGAATACTGCGAGGTCTGTCCGGAAACGGAAAGTATCCAGCCTTTTTGAATATCTCAAGAACCGATCGCGCAGCCTTGATGTAGCTTAGCAAGGGGACCTTACTGCGCATGCATGAACAGATATTCTCCTGTGGGGTAACTCAGTCGGCAATCAGAGGCCCTTGAGTGAATGTGTGTCTTTCGCATTCACAATGACCGAGCCTGCCCATTCTTCACGTCTCGTGTAGGGCTTTTTGACTAAACATCGCATCACCCAGGTTTGTCAGCTCCCCTTACAGTCCAGATGTGGCTACCTGCGACTTCTAGATTTCAGACGGTGGACGAGATTAAGGGGAACGTGACAAAGCAGCTGATGGAGATCCCGAATGAGGACTGTTTTGAAAAGTGAAAGGAACGCTGAGATAAGTGTGTGAGGTCCCAAGAGGAGTACTTTGAGGAGGACTAAGGCGCCATTGCCCTAGGTAGGCTATTTGTTCGTTAATATTAAATGGATAAATACTTTCCGGTCGGACCTCGTATTATAACCCTTTTCCCCTGTCAGACAAATTTAGATTTTAGGAGACTGAACGCAAAAGCACGTTGTACGTAATCAGACAAATATTTGGAGTTATTTGCCAGAAATGACAGTGCTTCGTGAAATTCGAGACAGGTAATCTGCCCAGCATCACTACTCTTGCGCTTTGGGACCATTATTAAGTAAAATTTAGGAATTGTTTATTTATGGAGTCGACTGCAGGTAACTAAAACTGCGGAAAACGAAACTATGGACGGGGTGGGGTGGCACTGTAAGGTAGCAGTAGCATACTTAACCTGTTCTGAGTTTCTGAAATGAAGTACAGGTACACCACTGATTTTCTAGTAACAGTTGGTCAGGCACCTCTTTTCATTTCTGACCGAGAAACCCACATTAGAAAAGGCAAGTGTGGGGGAGGAAAGGTAGAAAATAAGAAAGCTAGAGACAAACATGAAAGGAAAACATAAATATATATAAATACGTATAGAGAGATGGAAAAGGGATGCAGACGAAAGACATAGAGAGACAGGTTTGCTGACTGGATATCAAGAGATAATGAACGAAAGATTAAAAGGCGGGTGCTGGAAAGATGTAAAAATTGCGATACATTAAAATTCTTTACGCAGAGAAAAAGAGCAAAAATAAGATAAAGGGGAGAATGCAGTCAAAAAAAATGTGTACATTCTTTATTCCTTTTTAGCATATTAAACTAATCTTTATTTGTATAACATTTAGACGGGCAATGAAAATTGGAAGGGATAAGAGGGAGAGAATGAGAAGATACAGGTAAAGGGTGGGAGAAGAGCAAAGACATGGGATAATGGATACTCTTCGTTGTCAACACCTGTGGAATTTCCACAGGTCCGGCTAGTTAATTATTATGCTGTAGAAAGTATTTGTGCATTCCTCATTCCCTTTTTGCATGTGAAACTAATCCACGTTTCTATTGCATTTAGATTTTTTTTAAAGCATGGACAGCAACGAAGATCCATTGCATACAAAAAGTTAGGAATGTTAGACACACCCGTTGTCGGACAAAGGTGTCAGAGATTAAATTATTTTTGCGTTGAATTTCAATTTTCAGACAGACGATAAATATAAATATGGATAAATAATAAATAAATATGGACGAAGAAAACTTGTTTTACAAGAAAGTTGAGTCACGATTGCAGTTTACTCTCTGTTCGGGTGAGGATAATCTTTTTAGATAAAAACATGGACGGACAACGAAGATCATTCCATGAATTATTCAGACTTGTATCTCCATCTTTGTTGTTTCAATCACTACGTTTCGGCTGATGTGATCGGGTGTAATATTGCATCTAATTATCTCCCACCCTCCGTGCTGCAAACTTAAAATAGCTGATTCGATATGAACCTCAAGAAGACTGGAGAGGCAACCGGTTGAAATATAGTGGTTGAAACAACAAAAGTCAAAATGATTGATTGTATAGTGAAGGATTAGTTTTTCCCTTCACGCCACAATTCGCCCTTTGATAAAAAGAGCGGATACAGGTGTCCCTCGCTATAGAGTATTACTATTAAAGCTTTTCGTAAGCCAAAACAAAAAATCAATTGCCATTAATTTATATGGGAAACATTTTCGAGTGTTCACAGACCCCCAAATTGGTGATGATGGTATATTAGGAAAAGTTGTTGGGGGTCGAGTTGATGGAATTACAGGAGCCTGGGGTGTAATAGAGAGAGGAAGAAAGAGAGCGCTGCCCTTTTAACGGCTCGCTGGAGAACAAACGCTGAACGCTACTTAAACCTATTTTTGCGTAAATGAACTTTCCAAAAATGGGGTATACCTATATTTTAAAAATAGGTCCAAGAACCGCTGTCTTCAAGGATAATTATTCCTGATAACGTTGGAAATTCATTCATCCGCGGGGACTGCCGCCCTTCATTCAAGAAATGCCAGAAATTCAAAACAGTTAAGAAACTAGAAAGCACTCAGAGAGCGCATACTTCTGCCAATGTCATACACTAACTAAAAACTGAATGAAAAAATCTTTTAAATCAAAAAGCAGGGGAGTGAACTTTAGATGTACATAATATTGAGTGACTTCCCTGAAACTTAAGTATACCTTTTTATTCATTGGCTGTTCGTTTTTAAATCTCTTTCCTGTAACATAATAAATTCCTGGATTCGCCCCAAAATCAATTCTCCTTTAACACATTGCTAACCCTGTCACATAATTACATTAAAATTAATAGAGAACTTTTGAAGATATCGTGTGGACAGACAAGCCGGACGGACAGACGGACAAACAGACAAATGTGAATACATATCCCTCTTTTGGAAGTGGAAAGGAAAACATGTAAAGGCTTTCATGGCATGCGAAATAGTACGAACGGTTTTCTTGAAAAGGAAGTTTCTATTTTAAGTGTTGTGGGCTTTTGGTCCCTTTTTTTCTTTCTCTCCTCCTCGAACTCTAAATGTAAGCAGCCACGATGATGAGTCATGACAAATGCTTGTTGGAATTGCACGTACGCTCAACCCACCACCTCTTCCTTCTCCTCGCTCTTAGTATCATGCATTTTGTCTAACCTACACACACGTACCCAAAACCGACAATATATAAATTGTATTAGGTTGTTACACATGAAATGTCGGTTTTCTTTACATCTTAAAGAATAATGCTAAAGCTGGAAGATTTACATTTCGTTGCAGATTCAATGTAAATAGAGATATAATTCGTTATTATTGCAGACTTTTGAGCCCTTAACAGCAATGGTGTCTACGCAAGATGTTAGACTAATTTTCAATTACGACTTCAAATTAGGGCATAATACTACTAAAGCTGCTGATAACGTCAACAAGGTATTTGGAGTGATAACTACTACAGTGTGAACTGTTCAGCATTGGTTCAATATTCATACGTCTGTAAATATGGATAACAACAATAAATCTTGATAGAGACCCAAACTTGTTCTTAATGATGAAGAATTATCGACAGCAGTGGCCAACAACCCATAAACAATGGTTAGAACACTTTCTAGGGACTTTGGTACTTCAACAGCGACCATATCACATCATCTAAAGGTAATAAGAAAGGTTACAAAGTTAGAAATGACAGTTATCACAGTTCTACACCCACACCTCTTAGCTGACGGTGTCTAAGCTTGGAGAATTGGTATATCCGGCACCATCCATATTCACCTGATATTTCTCCGACAGATTATCTTTTCAAGCATTTTGAACTTCATGTCCATAATAAAAGGTTCAATAATAGGGAAGCCATAGTTCGTGCTTTTACCACTGATCACTAAACCTAAATAATTTTATAAACATGGCATATTATCATTAGAGGATCGTTGGGGAAAAGTTATTGCTTCAAATGGGTCATATTTTGATATAGTATTTACTTTTTTCTGTTGTTTCATCTTACTATTCAAACAGCGATATTTCATATGTAACAACCTAATATGGACAGTTAATCCAAGGTTCGGGAAGTGTAGAAGAAATATTTTTGCAGCAAATGATGATCAGGTCTCCCGTCAACCATCTTTCGATTGTTTTGTTCTTTTCTGGCCAAGAAACTATTTATTCAACTACAAATTTAGATACAAATACAACTTTTCTCCCGAACAGTCGATCTTGAAGACAAATTGAAGGAGTTGCAGACGAAACAACGTGGACATGGTTGTGAAGGGAAAATCTAAAGAGAGAATCTGAATCGTTATTAATGGCGGTCGAGAACAGTGCCAACAGAGCCAATTATATAAATGGCCACAGTTATATAAGATAGAGGAGAGCAGCAAATACAGACTATGCAGAGCTAGAGAGGAGAAAGCAGCCACATAATAGGAAAGAGTACAAACATAGGTAAAATTCTAACAGCAATTTGATCTTGGAAAATCAGAACTTTTCAACTTGTCTCCCGAACGAACAGTCTTGTATATCTTTTTAGTTGGGTTCCAGATCAGTCAAGTTTTCAGATTTGTCCACCTTTGCCCGAAGAAGAGGCTAATGCTGTCAAAAGTTTGAAATAAGAAAATAAATTAACAATATCATCATCATCATCATCATCATCATCATCATCATCATCAGCCGTTATAAGCCCACTGCTGGACAAAGGCCTTTCCCATCTCCTTCCATGACGACCTAGATTGTGCTAACCTCTGCCACGTCTTGCCAACAAACCTTTCTATTTTATCCCTCCATCTTGTATCTGGTCTTTTCCTGCTGCGTTTACTGTCCCATGGGCACCAATCGGTTAGCCTTTTACCCCATCTATTGTCATCTCTTCTTGCTAGGTGACTAGCCCATCTCTATTTTGATGCTTAATTTGTATAATATCCTTCACTCTAGTCTTCCCTTTGATCCATGTTGATCTTTTTCTATCTCTTAGAGTAATTCCTAGCATTGCTCTTTCCGTGGCTCTCTGTGCTATTCTAAGTTGATTTTCAGCTCGATTTGTTAATTTCCATGTTTCGCATCAGTAGGTCATGGCTGTTATTAAGCAACTGTTGTATAACAATATAGGACATAGTATTTTAGGGCTTTTTCGGTAGTCCCTACCAGACCAAACTTTGTATAACCAGTGAGAATTGATATGTTACGTTTATTTCGTTATACCCTCACCAGGGATAGGTTACGGTTAAGGGTGAAGGTTAGGGGTTAGGGTTATGGTTTTCGCTTTCGTAATGACGACCAACGAAAAGATCCAGCATTTTCGCTGTTTTCAGCGAGAAAAAGAAAATGTAACTTAATCTCTTTATGGACGTTGTTAGCTTTTGGTGGGGACTAACGAAAAAGACCCCGTTTCGAACTCTGGTAGGGTTTTCATGCTGACTTGTGTGGGAGTTAACAAGATAAACCCCACAATTCACTGGGTGGGGTATTTTCTTTGTGTGCCCTTGATAAGCCAAGAGAACGAACCCCCCACGAGATAGCAGGCCATTTGATTATCTCAGAATGAGACCGCCTCCCGAGAAACTGTGGTTTATCGGGCAAAGATCACGGGAAATTCAATAAGCTTAGTCTGACACAGGGCCACAATAATAGGGCACCGGGTGGAGACCGAATTCAATAATAATGGTCTGAGAGAATAGTTTTCTAATCCCTGCTCTACGGCATGAGTACTGATTGACCAAACTCAACTTAGTCACAGGGCAATAAAAGAAGAGCACACACAAGGAGCAAACGTAGGTGTCTCATTTTTGTTTCTATGTGCCTGACAAAGCTAACTTTAATCAATATCTACACGAACACATATATGTGACTTTATGTGTATCTAAATAAATTATGTCTTGACTTAACCTCAGATTTGCTGACGATATCGTCCTCTTTGCTGACGAACCTTCAAGAACTCCAGATAATGTTGGACGAACTGAATGAAGAAAGCAAGAAAGTAGGTTTACACATGAACTTCAGTAGAACTAATATCATATATGGACAGAGACACAATGTTCAAAATCGAAAATGTAGAGCTAGAGGCAGTAGACCACTACATCTACCTGGGACAACGAATCTCCATGAACTCTTCAAAAGAAGAAGAAATCAAACGAAGAATCACCCAAGGTTGGCAAGCTTTCGGCAGGGCAAGCTCAAAATTCAAGAACAAAAAGATCCCATTAGTTTTGAAAAGGAGTATCTACAACCAATGCGCCCTAAAAGAACAAGACAATTCAAAGATGGTTGACATGAGATAGGTAGACCCACGGCGCTTTTTAAATAGAAGACAACCTATTTTAAAACGTAAATAAAAATTTTTTAAATGTGTTCTCAAGTTTTTTCTTGTTCTTGTTAGAAAGAGGAAAGTCCAAATTATTGTAAAAGAAAAAAGAAAACTAATTTTCATTAATTACAACGTAGAATTACATTTTAAAAATAAATGTTTACTTTTTAATCGATAAATCAATCATGTTGACGCCATTTTGTTGACATGTCTTAAAATTTTACAAAATTGAGATTCTGTAATTAAAACATCTACTAAAAATAATTTACACTCACAATTGATATACTTTTATTTGCAAAAGTTAGTTTCATCATTACTCAACTGAAATGTGGTAAAAATCGCACATGCTGCATAAAAAAAACCCAATGAAATATAGCTTTTTTCAACAGTAGGGGTTGGTATAATCGGTGATCGGTATCGATCAGTGATCGTCATCCGTAAAAATAAAATTGTCCAATTAAAATAACAAAGAAATATATGAAAAATTACGCTAAGCTGTAATTTTCTTTTAAATTATTTTATTTGATAATTCACCTTTTGATCGTTAAAATGACATACATTTCGATCTGGTACAATAAGTGAAAGAATAAGAAAAGAGTAAAAAATTAAAATCGAATTAATGGAAAAATTAAATAAAATCTCTATAAAAAATATTTAATGTTAATATATTTTTTTACACGAAAATAATTCATAAAATATGAGTTAGCAAATAAAGTAATACAAATTTTACTTGCCAAGAAGAGCAATATGTTACTAAATACTGCTTTTTATTATGGACATGAAGTTCAAATTCCTAAATACTGCTTCCCCATGGCTGATTTTTCAAAAATGTAAATAGAATTTATTTTGTCATTGGCTTATCTTTATTTTTGTGCAAAAAATATTATTTGCCAGCTAATATAAATGAAACAAATCATCAAATGAATTAAGGGGGAGGGGGTCCTTCACATAAAAAAAATGTTTTTTCCCGAAATTTCGAATGAAAGCATCTTTAAAAAATAGTTCGTCCTTTATTATATAAATACCAATGAATATTCGATTTTTCGTAAAATCTTGAAATCTCTGTGTTTTGCTCGTGAAAGCTTTGGGAAATTTTCGAATGCAAACCATTTCATGTAATCTGTTGTTTTACACTGCTACAGCTTTTTGCACTATTTGTTTTCAAAATATCTCCGGTTCTATAAGGTGTGCACAAATAATTTTTATCCGAGATTTTTTCCCAATCTTTCTTCTTATTGATGCCACAAAAATTCCGACGATAAAACTTAATTTTGGACGATTTTGACGTTTTGTTTCGTAAAGCATCTTTTTCCCAAAAAATTGTTTTTGAATGGTTGTTTTCATAGGAACGCTCTATTTACTTAAATTAATAAACAAACATGTAAATGAAAATGCAGGTTTCCTCTGCTATTCGAAAGTAGAGCGTTCCTATAAAACCATTTCGTAAGCCAAAATGGCGTAAGGCGAAGAAGCAATTACTATTAATTAGGATGGGAAAACCCTTTCAGCGTTCACAGACCTAAAAGATGGTGATGATGGTATGTTAGGCTGGGTCATCGGATGTTCATCGGATGTTGGGTGGCGGAAGGTACAGGAGACTCTGGTGTAAGAGAGGGGGGAAGAGAGATTGAGAGATATTTTTCTTCTTTTTTTTTTCGATATATTTATATGTACTCACTCATGTTTGTATGTCTGTCCATACAACATGTCCAAAAGTTCTCAATGTATTTTAATAACATTTTGTGGTAGAGTGGGTCATGGGCGAAGGAAGAATTGATTACATTTTGGGTCGGATCCGGGATTTTTGAAGGATTCAGAGATATTTTTTCATATATTAAGACAATAGTGTGAAATATGGAAAATCGAAACACAGTCACATTCCCCGCATCGTAGCTATATATGAACTGATTTTCATTTTTAGTTCACAACAGAACGAGATTCTTTTGGGATGGTTTACTTTTATTCAAAGTAGACTACAGAACTCCCCCATTATAACGCCGTTCATTATAGCGTGGTTCACGTTATAACGCAGGTGGATGGTGGACCGAAAAATATTAGTAGCTACAATATAGCTACAAAATAGCTAAATGTTATAGCGGCTCAGTTATAAAGCGCCTCAACACTGCGTTATAACGGGGGACACCTGTACCATTCATTATTGTTTTGGTAGTGGAATTGTGAAGTTTAGTGGGAAGCCTTTAGTTAGTGTGTGGCGTTGGCAGAGGTACTTTCGTCTACATCACTTTAGCAAATATCAGTTTTGTCTAAATCACTTTGGTCTAAAATCACTTTTGTCCCCCACAACATCACCAAAAGTTATTAATGACATATTGTAGAATGGTGGGCCGTTGGATAAGGAAGAATTAATGACATTTTGGGCCGGATCCAAGAATCTTCTTTCGAGTGAGAGGAAAAGAATATCAGGATCCGTCCCAAAATTTAATAAAAAAATATCTCTCAATCGAAAAAAATCCCTGTGTAACGAAATACACCCAGATTATGTTACCGGTAGCCGTTGGGAGCTGGCCAGATTTGTGTTAAATTGCGTACGTGACCAACTGGACAAATCGGGTTACCGGAAGCAGTTGAAGATTTGAAAATAGGAAGGATCGTATGACCAGTAGCAGTTATAAGGGGTAGATTGAAGTGGTTGGCGGGCAGTTGGGGTTGGGAGCTGAAGAGACTAGCAACAGGGTCGACCAGGAGGTCCGCTTCCCCGTCAGGTGGGGGGTGAGAGCCGGTTAGAAGCGGTGACCAGTTTGAGATTTGAATCCGGAGCGACAGGTCAGAGACGAAATGGCTTCTTCCACCCGGCTGGGTTGAACAGGCAGGAACACTTGATTTTCGTAGTAATAACTCTAAAAAGTGACCAACTCAGTTAGAAAACGAAATACAACAGAATTTCCGTACCTCGATGAAATCCGCAGACCGGCCCAGAAATTAATCTGCATATGCGGAAATAAAACCCCAGATTTCAAATTGAAGATCCGTGAATTTTGTCGTCTTTTCTCTCCACACACGTGGGAGAGTTTTTGCCCGAAATGAATTTCCCTCCACAGAAAGATCAGCTCCCGTCAGCAGACCCGGACAGAGAGTCATCATCATCATCATCGCAGACCGCAGCCCCGGAAGAAATTATCGTCTCTCTCTGTTTTATTGACGTTTCTTTTTTTCTTTCAAATATCTTCTTTGGTTCTCTGAAGAAAAATGCCTCTCTCACCTGAATGAAATCAGGCCTCCAAAGAATGAGTGATTACATACGTATACATCTTCCAACATCGCTGACAGGTGTAATTACCGCAATGAAAACCACGCCCAGAAATGTCCTACCCTGAACTGGAATTCGCAATGAACAATTACCTGCTGTATATCGCAGTAAACTAAAAAAGCTCCCCAGGAGAGCATACCTCTGCCAACGCCATTGTCACTAAAAACTGAATTATAATCAGTTCATATATAGTTACGATACAGGGGAGGTCGCAGTAAAAAGATACTTAGATCCGCACCCAAATTTAAGAAATATCTCCTTATCCCATGACTCATGCTTCTACAAAATTTAATTGAAAGTCACTGAGAACTTTTGGAGTTATTGTGTGGTGTAGACATATAACTACAGGGGAGGTAACTGTACATGGATCCACCACAAAATGTAATCAATTCTTCCTTAGCGTACCCTTCCACAAAATCTCATTGAAATTCATTGCGAAATTTTGGATATATAGTGTAGACAGACATACAGACAGACAGATAAGCAGACCAAGGCTGTCAGCGCTGGGTTTTCGATACCTGTATGGGTTTCTGGGCTTTTTACTTTAAAATTCAATGAAATCTACGATTTTCAATACATTACAGTTTCTCAAGTTCTATATTACTTAAATGTGTAGAGTAACAACAACAACGATGTTTTGTCTCATTAGTATTTCACATCATGCGGACTCTGCACTATTGAGTATTCAAAAATGCTTATTAAATGTATATAGAATCTACGTATATTTATTTTTCATAATATGAGTTTCGTCAAATTTATTGTCCCTCATCTTGTGAAACAAACAACCTTTCCTCGCGTCGCTTTTTGATCTTCAACTGAAAACTACTGGCTGGACGAGGATTGGTGAACCACAGACTACGAAATGTTCTTGGCATGAACCGGTTAGCAAAGTCACGTTCCGTTGCCTAGACTACCATTAAAATCTCGCATTCGCTAAATTCAATGTAAGGAACTGTGTGGCTTGTTTGCTTATTACTTAAACTTGGAGTCAAATGGTTTTTACACCTTAGTAAATCTGCTACAAATCTCAAGTTTTTCTGTCAAATCCATCTAGCAGAAAATAATACGAACGTACCAACTTTGGCAGCCCTGCAAGTTGTGTGGTCTGTGTCATCGTACAGTTACGCTGTTAGTCGCCTGTGAACTAAATCTTATTAGCAACGATGAATGAAATCATTTTACTATTATTATTACTAGTACCCATGTCGTCAAAATAGTTTTAGTTTTGTCTGTCCCCTTTCCACCCTTTACATTGGGTGGTTTGGGGTTTGCCGTGCTGGTGGAGGGATGTGGGCGATGTGCAGCAGTGACTGGCCGGAGAGAGAGGGGATAGGGAAGGAAGTAAAACGTAAGGAAATTTAGATTAAAACGTCATACTCCCTTTTCCCTGTGACAGCTGGACCAACCAACACACACTATCTATTATATAAGTTAGTTTATTATTATTATTATTATTATTATTATTATTATTATTATTATTATTATTATTATTATTATTATTATTATTATTATTATTATTATTATTATTATTATTATTATTATTATTATTATTCGTCAAAGATAGAGAGAAAAACATGGTATGTACAATCTTTCAAAAATGAGTGGTTGCAGGAATCTGAATTTAAAACTGGCTAAAAAAGGATTTCACTGATGAAAACAAAGCTAATGTCAATTGCAAATATAACAGCTCACTTTAAAACATTTCTTCCTGAAAATAAATCAAAAGTCCGTGGTCATGAGTGGAGAAGATTTCAAATGCCAAAGGACTTTCAAATAGTTATTCGGACGATTGAACTCCTTCTTGTTGTTTGTGTTGTTAACACGATGTTTCGGCCGATCCATACTTCGGGCGTTCCTTGGGTGTAATATCCGAATGTGATGGGGGTAAACAGAAGTTTTTAATTTCAAAGAAGGTAACCCTTATAACGTAGGATTCGTGTGTTTCATTATCCTTGCCTTGTCGGGTTTGGGTTTGTTGAGTAGCGGAAGCCACATCGAGTTGAACTCCGCACTTGTCTGACTAATGCATTCAGTCGACATGTTGATTTTTCTCTGTTTCCAACAGAGTTCTCTGTCAATAATCTGGACTTCCCCATAAGAGGAAAGTGGTCGCCCTTCTCTCTCCATACATGGTCAGCCATTCCAGATTTTTCTATCAACAGGAGTTCAATCGTCCGAAGAACTATTTGAATCTTAATGACCCTTCTCAAAACTATAGGAAATAACCAAAGGACTTGTTCTGCATTCATGAAATCATGAAAATTGCAGAATACTGGTATAAATTACAGGACATTAAAATCAGCCAAAATATCAATTATTATCAGATTTTATTACCAACTTGAAAGTTCTACCAACTTGATAGACTTCTTGCCAAGCAAGCAGTAGCAAAAAATAATAATACTTGTACAACATGGGAACCAAATAATTGATAAGCGATATTCAGGAAGGTGCTGCATAGCGAAGATATTCTGTAAGACTCAAAACAGCTAAGAATTATAACGAAATGGTCTCAATTTATGAAGATTTCGATGAATAGTAATAAATCAAATGTTAGTAACATTTATTTGTAACACTGTGTAGTAGCTAACTAGTAACTGGTAATAAATAATTAATCACCGCTGCCCACAACACTGGTTTATTGCTGGGTTTAGGTTATTCATGTGTTCTGACATTTCTATATATCTATCTATGTACCTGGACTTCGCCCAACCCTAACCGTTTATAGTAGAAACTTGAAATTTTGCACATACACTCCCTTCAATGAGTAGGGAAATTTATTTTTTAATTCCCCCCTAAATAGGTTTTTAGAGGGGGGTTTCAATATGCAACGTAAGTTTATGCTAAATTGGTCACTAGTTTGTGCCCGCTTTTTTTTGAAAATGCAGACCTTTTCTAGTGATCACAGCCCAACACAGCTTATATGGGTGGCGGTGATTCATAATTTCCCTTGGAATGCTAGTTCATATAAAAACTGCCTTAGTGAGTTTTATGTTATCTGGGTTTTTTTTGTAGAATCTGGGTTTATTTGAGCGCGGGATTTGGTTGTTTTTATGAAAAGCTGCTGGCAGCCCTGAGACAGACAGACCGATACGCTGGCAGAGGTAATTACCGTAATGAAAGCCACACCCAAAGATTATCCTCACCTGAACTGAGATTAAAATGCAATCGTGACTCAACTTTCTTGTAAAACACATTTTCTTCGTCCATATTTATTTATTATTTATCCATATTTATATTTATCGTTTGTCTGAAAATTGAAATTCAACGCAAAAATAATTTAATCTATGACACCTTTGTCCAACAACGGGTGTGTCTAACATTCCTAACTTTTTGTATGGCAATGGATCTTCATTGCTGTCCATGACTTTATCTAAATGTAATAGAAACGTGGATTAGTTTCATATGCAAAAAAGGAATGAGGAATACACAAATATTTTCTACAGCAATATAATTAACTAGCTGGACCTGTGGAAATTACATGGGTGTTGACAACCAAGATTATCCATTATCAAATGACTCGGCTCTTGTACTTTGCCTGTTTCTTCTCATTCTCTCCCTTATCTGCCCATGATTTTATCTAAATGTAATAGAAACATGGATTAGTTTCGTATGCAAAAAAGGAATAAGTTATGCATATATGTTTTACTGCATCCCATCTTTTATCTTTTGCTGCATCTCTCCATCTCGAGAATTTTAATGCATCGCAATTTTTACGCCTTTCCATTCCTACTTGCCTTTCAATCTTTCGCTCATTGTCTCTTGATATCCAGCCAGCAAGCCTGTCTCTCTCTATGTCTTTCTTTCCTCTTCATCCATTCCCCCTCTCTCTATACGTGTATAAGTTTATTTTTTCCTTTCACCTGTTTTTTTCTTCTTCTCTAGCTTTCTTATCGCCTCCACACTTTCCTTTTCCTCCTCTCCCTCGCTTTTCATAAAACCTTCACACTTAATATTATCATGTAGGTTTCTTGGTCAGAAATTAAAAAAGGATACCATTTGTTACCAGAAAATCGGCAGTGTACTCGTACTTCATTTCAGAACAAGTTAAGAGTGCTACTACAATTACTACAGTGGTTTCGCTTTCCGCGGTTTTAGTTACCTGCGGTCATCCCCCAAAATAAACAATTCATAAATGTTACTTAACAATGGACGTAATGGTAGTTTAATCTATGACACCTTTGTCCGACAACGGGTGTGTCTTGAATCTAAAATTCCTGACTTGTTGTATGAGTTCGTTGCCCGTCTATGATTGTATCTAAATCTTATACAAATATGGATTAGTTACATATGCAAAAAAGGAATGAGGAATGTACAAATCTTATCTAAGGAATAATAATTAATTAGCTGGACCTGTGGAAATTCCATGGGTGTTGACCTAAGAGTATCCATTATCTCATGCCTATGCTCCTCTCTCTCTCACTCTTTGTCCGTTTCTTCCCATTCTCTCCCTTATTCCTTCCAATGTTCGTTGCCCATCCACGTTTTGATCTAAATATTATACAAACATAAATTAGTTCCATATACGGTAAGAGAAAATGGAAAGCACAAATGTTTTCTACTTCATCCTATCTTTTATCTTTCATTTGCTCGATCTCTCCATAAAGAATTTTGATGTATCAAAATCTTTACGCCTTTCCATCCCAACCTGCCTTTCAATCTTTCGTTCATTCTTTCTTGATATCTTGCTAGCTAGCCTGTATCTCTAGGTCTTTCTTTTGTCTCTATCCCCCTCTATCGATCCCCTCTCTTTATCAGAGATTCTACCCTGCCGATAAAGCCAACCCGCTCAGAATTCAAATACATATCCTCGGACGAAGTAGGACTCACCTTTTTACCGTTGGAAACGGCCGAACTTCGCGGCTGAAACATGTTAAGTAATAACTAATCTTTGCAAATTATTTCTGAGTCTCCACATTGTCTTTTCCTCTCATCATCATCATCATCATATATATATATATATATTCCGTGTACATCAAATTGTCACACTACTGTGTCAAAATAATTCATTAGACCGTGGTTATATCTTGTATAATCTGACGAACACTAGAAGCATAGAGGTAGAAGATGTCGGCATATATAGAGATGATGGATTAGTATTAGTAAAAAACAAAAGCGGGAGGGAAGTAGATATAATTAAAAAACATATAACCAAGACATTAAAACAAATAGGGTTTAAAATACAAATTAGAGCAAACGTCAAAATTGTGAATTTCCTGGATGTAACGCTTAACCTAGATACTAAGACATGCGAAAATTATGCGAAACCGAACAACACACCAGTATACGTAAATAGGAAATCTAACCACCCGCCATCAGTAATTAAACAGATCCCGAACTCAATTAACATAAGACTAAATAACAATTCATCAAATAGGGAAGTATTTAATAAACATAGAACGGAGTGTCAGAAAGCACTAGACAATAGCGGATACAGAAATTACAAACTGGACTATAACCAAGGGAATAATAATGATGGTGATAATAATAATAACAACAATAATGGGGGAAAAAACAGAAATAGAAACAGGAAAGTAATTTGGTTTACGCCGCCGTTCATAAACAGGTCCGTACTAATGTGGGAAAATTGTTCATCGAGATAATTAGAAAGCACTAAAAATAGTAAATTACATAAAATACTAAATCCGAATAATATTAAACTGGGA